>VDFB02265560.1:0-67013 GCA_007258455.2 Sequoia sempervirens
CAACGTACACAACCGTCCTTACATGATAAGCATTTTCTAGATTTTCCACCATGGTATTCATGGTCTTTGCAGTAGACTTTAAAATCTTATGGCTCATGACCAGTACTTTGTGGAGAGAATCTTTGATATTCCTCAGCTGCTCCTCCATCTCAGACTGCTTACCTTCATGGTTGCTTTTAAAATACTGTAAATCTTCTACAGTTTTCTTGAGGCACTCAACCATATATTTCCTTTCTTCCTCTGTCCATAAGTTAGTGGCCTTAGCACTATCTCTATTAATATTGTCATCATCTTTCTCCATTTTACTGCTCATAGCTCTCTGGTTCAGCTTAATCTCCTTAATCTCAAAGAACACCCATCTAATTAGCCTGAAAAAATCCAAAGATCCATTGCGGGCTATAGCAAGAACATCATCACGGAATTCCTGTTCAGCCTTAAAATAGTGGTCCTCCGCCTTAAGATCCCTAGGAAAGCGGGGCCTCTCATCTCTTTCGATAGCAGGGTAGCTGGAGTACTCAAACAACGAGGTCGACTGCGAGTCCTCATCATTGACATCATAGGAGGGGTCCTCATCATAGTATGTAAGTAGTAGTTAAGAAAGGTTGTCATAGATAATTCATTGTAATAATTGTTTATCTGAATCTCTTTTGGAAATCTATTAAAACTGTAAAACAGTGGTGGAAAATATCCTATCTATGGAGTGAGTTGTATGAATTGAGTCCTCATTTGTGGTGTTCTTGGAACCCAAGCCATGATCCATATAAAATATGCCAAAATAATAAAGACAACAGAACAACTCATCTATAATTGCTTTTTTACTCTTGTATTTATGAATGTGAATGTTTACGAGTGTTTCACCTGTTGGTTTTCAGCCAGTAAAAAAAAAAAGGTAAGAACACAGATCTAAGAGCAATTGGTCTCAAGCTTTCTAAAAAATGACTATAATTAGGATATCTTTTAAGGGTTGGGTTGGATCATAAAATGCCAATCAATAATCTGTCTGCAGCCAAAAGAAGGTGCCAATTAAGTATATCCAAAAAACTGTTTTTTCCCTTGTTCCCAATCCAATTCTCAGTGCTCTCTATACATGAAAAATCTATGCTTTTACAATATTTGTAACCATACAGTGATCATTCGTAAGATTTTTTTGATTACTTTGCACGAGATTAAGTATTTACTATTTAGTGACTGCACCTAGATGACTGTCTTTGTCCAAATAAAGTTAACTATGAATGCAAAATAACTTTGGTAGACTGCAAATAGCTAGAGATTCATTTGCATGATCCCAATAGAAGAAAGTCCAAGGCTTAAGAATTCATCTTAGCATTGTGATGTATCAAAATCAAAGCCAGTATTTTAAATAGAAACTGCAGTCAACAGTTCTTCAAATGAAGGTTACTCTTTTAAAGAGACATATGTAAAGAAAAATTACAACTTTCTAAGTTTCAAGCCAATGAAATTGTATCAAAACACAATACTATGAGTAGTAGAACATTTTGTTTCTATCTAGGTCTAGAAGTAAAGTCCCTTTATTTATAAGAGATAAGCAAATGGACATCACGACATGAACTTGAAACTATCCTTGAATACTATGTAACCTTCTCTAGTTTACCCTGAATGTGTTGAAAGATCACATAATTCAACAAAGCTTTGGACACTCCTAAACGTTTTTCCTATATGAGAAGTGCCATGGATGTTCTTGTGGCACAATTAAATAATGTCAAGCCAATCCAAATTTAGCTAGCTTTATGTTGTTTTTCCACCACTAGAAAGAAGCTCAAAACCATAGCCACAAAAATCTTTTTCAAGATTAACTTGGCAAACCAAAAGAAAAGAGTTTTTCAATTTATTGGGAAAGAATCGGAAAAAAATGCTGCAAAAATTAGGAGAAAAAATGAAGCTAGCCCTAGACTTTTTTGCCAAAACATCACAATTTTTTAATGCAGGAACTCCTGATTTCTTTAGGAAAAAATTCAGCGTGGGGGATGAGAAACAATAAATCACAATTTATTGGGAGTTTTTAAATATTTCTGCTTCTATGCTGAAAACAATATTATTCTTGTTTATTGTGAGGTAAATGTTTGGAAATTTGAAAATTTGAAAATTCCTCCCAAGGAAACTTTCCAGAGACAAGCTTGTGGAAAAAGAAGCAAGCAACAAGGGTAACCAAAATGTATCCATGCCACCTACTTAATTCCAACAAGAAATGGTTTTAGGAGACAATTTCACTCTAGCATTATATTCTTGTTTTTGTAGTTGATAAAACAGCAAAGCCTCATCATATGTTGCCGGCAATCACATTTTCCTTAAAGAAGAAAACAATTGGGACAACTGAAGCCCTTGAATTCATGGCTGCAACCAATTACTGAAATAAAACTACCTTAATGTGCCAAGCCTAGAGAAAATTTGACATGGTGATAGAAGATATGATCTACCAAATAATGCATAGGATTAGGAGGATAAAGCCATGCCAAAAGTTTACAAGAAATTTAATTTGTTGAAAAGGTTAAGCATAATCAAGTTTTCTCAGATTGGATAAACTTTAAGCCCAAGCTTTCCTTGAGAGGAAACTCCGCTGGCTTCATCAACAGTAAAGCACTCTGCATTAGAGACACTTCAACCAAAAACTCATCTGCAGTAATGAAATCATGGACCCTGTAGCATCAACAAAAACAAGAACGAATATTCAAGGCAAAGGCTTAGTTAAATTATTGCCTACAAACAAACATTTTTTTAATTAGTCTTAATGGTTACATTAAATTCATCCAGCATTTATATCTGGATTCTGTTGTTAATCTTGTCAGATATTTCCTTCAGACAAAAATATAAGGGTTTTGGTGCCCAATAGCTCAGACAAATTATAAGTCTTAATTCCCAGTAGTTCAAACAAACTACTGGAATATGCACATCAGGGGCTCGACATCCACTGGAATTGGAACATGGGTCTTTTGTGTGGCAATGCTGTGTCTGAACCATTTGACAGTGGCCCAATAGACTGGTACTTACTAACCATGCAAAATGACAAAGGCATTTTTGTCATTTTTCTTCAAAAGTCAGCTTATTGCAGATTATAAATGATTTAAATTTTAAAATGTATTTCTGTTCAGGCTTTAGATGCACATGTTTTAATTTGTAGAACATGTTTAAAATCTTCAGATCCACTTTCTTCTCTTTTCCGGCCCAAAAACTTGCTCCCCATGAATTATGTGCTATAAATTGAGAATGGTTTTGGACAAATATCCTTTGAAGTATTGTTTACTCAATATTCTTTCAGGATGAATTTTTTTTTTTTGTTTTTTTGAGATTGGGAACACGGGAATTTTCAGCCTAGCCTGAACCAGGTGAGGCCACAAAATGGGGGGACCTCATCCCCGGCATTAACGCAAGACGTGGGCAGGGGCACAAAGTGCATTAGCACGCCGGCCCAGCAAGGGTTTGAAGCACTAAGACATGGGCATGAACACCAACAGCTTCAACACAAAGGTTCAAGCCTACGAGTGCATTGTATCGTCAAGGGCACAATACCCATGATCACAATGGCCTAGCGAAAATTTGAACCCTAGTAGCTACAACAACAATGCCACAATTCAACCATCACACTATGCCATGAATGGCTCTTTCAGGATGATGCCACAACGACTTTGATACAAAAAGCAGTTTTGTATATCTCGTCAGTTCAACAATTGGACAGGATACTTTACCAAATGAAAACAGTATTAAAAATCAAACAGAAGAAACACTTTAGATAGCATATTTCAATTATGCTTACCCTCCATAAAAATTATATTTGCATCTATCAAATATCCATCGTATTCCCTAGACACCATATGCCGATGCCAGCTGTGCAAGAAGTTTCCTTTGAATCTAAATAACCAGAAACACCTTGGAGGGTTAGCATTTCAAGCTTATTTTAAATGTCTCAGAAATGGAAATATCTTCCAAATTTCTTGAGAATGACAATAATAGACATGCAAATTGAGAAATAGATTGGCTCAATAGAAAATCCTCTAGAAACATTTTGTGTCTAACAGAAATGGCTTTAGAAAGAGTTTGGTTGTAATACCAGCTTTACACTTCTTGCACCATCTTCCATGTTTCCTAACAAAAGGAAGCTTTTTCCTTCTTGTTTTAGCTGATTCCCACTTTATTTATTTGTCTTTAATTGACAGAAAATGCAAACACATCATGAGACTTTCTAAACTATGAAGATAGATGATTATTTAGCAGCATCTATTAATTCACCTTATTTCTGGTTTGGAGGTAACAATCTTGTAATTGATTTGGAGGTAGCAACTAGTGTAGCACAAGGGAGTGGGAATGGGGTAACAGTGGCATTCCTTAAGTCAGTACAACTAACTCTTAATGTTCATGGGAACCCTAAGGATCTAAATAATGCAGAGCTTCAATAAGTTCATGATATACACCACTAGACAATTTGAAAAGCATGATACATTGATATGCATTTTGCACAGATAAACATGCATTTTTAACTTAAGTAAATTATATAACTTTGTGTACTTGGCAATATGAATTTTATCACGTTTCATTCCCTTATTTGGGAAAAGAAAGGTGTATATTATGATGTGTATTTTGTATATTTTTGCGTCAGCATTTCCATGCCGCATTCTATCACAGTATATTAAAGACAGGTCACATCTCAGTTTATGTTTTGGTTCCCCATCCATATGTGTTTCCCTCCCCATTTCTAGTAACTTAGCTTTGAATCTTGTCAGAGAATATTAATAATGATTGTAAAATTTACCTTGAGCAACAAAGTTGCCTTCAAGGATAAAGGATTGAGCTTTCATAGATTATCCATCATCCTGTTCCCTTTACATTGAAAATGCATTCTTTTTATTTGGGAAGAGCTCATATGGTATGCGCATCCAAAAGATGTCACTCAGCTAACAAGTTGTTATTTGGAGTGTTGGGCCATTTGCAAACAAATTAATATTTAGAAAGTGGTTTCACTCGACAATCAAATGAATATTCCACTTTCATGAGGTAAACATCCTGCTAGACAAAGAAGCTTCAAAACTTGTTACATTCTTTGTCAAATAACCAAAATCATTGAAAATAATTTCACTACAAAATCCTCTCTACAAACTTGCTCAATATAAAGAAATGAGAAAATCGTATTTGGAATTGAGTAACAGATTTTTCCAGGATTACACAAGTATGTGTGACCCCCCTAAACCTGATGTCCCCAAGACATGGAGATGTCCTTTGGCAATCACCTATCCCTGAGTTTTCTGGGGATGCATCCTTAAAATGCTTCATTAGGAAGCCGTGTCCAAGGGATGTCTAACCATCCCCAACAATGGCTGGAAACATCTATATGACATCCCGTAACCCTCCTAGGGATGTCCAAACATCCCCACTTATTTTTGGCTTAAAAAAAATAGTTAAAATTTGGAAGAAAAATGGGCAAGGGGGGCCGGTAAGGCTCCCCATGCCCATTATCAAACCCTAAACCCTCCCTAATAACTAACCCACTCGCCCATTTCCAACTCACAACTACCACAATCAATTTACATTCCACACTTGCAGCTGTTGATAGTTGTTATATCTAATATCTTACTTCCATGCCTATTGTTTAACATTTTGTCATTTTGTAGCCTTGGGTCCTTTTTGTTGTAATAATAACAATGAAATTTTAAAAAAATTTCATTGCTGCTATAATTGAAATCAATTAACATCAAAATTTGAATCTGGAAGTTGATGCATTATATGAAATATCATATCTAAATTTAAATCTTGATGTCAAGTACAGATAAATTTGTAAAAATTTGAATACAAACACATACACATAATTTTTATAATGCCATCCCGAAATATAGCTTCATGGTTCACTGTCCCCAAAACACATCCCACTGTCCCTTGCAGCACAGATCCCAGAAATGCCATGGAACATAGCATTTTTCCGATTTCTGCTTTCTGCTTTATAAACTGGGATCACGTTACCATTCATTTTTTCTTGATTATATCAACTTTTCCTTTTTACACTGCAATGAAAAACATATTCATGTATGAATCCAGGCTTAGACATCATCTCTTTGTAACACAGAAAATCAAAAAACAATAGAAACGATACAGGGAAGAGAGATGTGGGAAACAGATCTGATATTTGGCAAAAACTCTAGAGCTAGGTTTTTAATATTTCCAATTTCTAACCAGTCTCTTCCTAGGTTCATGCTCATTTGATACAACAAAGCTAAATTAAGCTTAAGTGAATCTGAAATTTGTAAACTGGAAAAATGGAGGCAATTCCAAGTAAGAATAGATAAAAACATCTTGGGGAACCTTTTAATTTAATATGAAATGCCTTGTCTCAAGAAGTTGTACGACACACACATGTAAGCTTGAGCAAATCTTGTCTTTGGAACCTGATAAATTAGTAATTTTAACCCATAGATTTTCATTTCACCTCTTTGGCCTTGTAAGAAATCCAAAATTTGACCCCCCATTCTATAGAGTTCACATTTTTAGCCTCAAAATTAGCAGATCCAACCAATACATTCTTCCTGGATACTTTGTCAGCTGTATAAATAAGCCTCTACAACCTTTCAATAGAGTGGATAGCTACTTTAATTAGCATAATTTTCAGTATTGATACAGACGCCCCTGTATGATCATGGCTAGCACACTTAATAGGACCATAATTCTCCATAACCATTATGTGCACTTATCACCAACAATGTTGCACAACAGAAACCCTGGAAAGTAAGAAACGAAGATATCCAACAGGTTGGTGTCTCTTAGAGAATGGACATCCAATGTTGTACACAGATCCCAAGCTTTGTCACGAGGCCAAAACATAAGACCTAAGAGGGTGCAAAGTTAGAAAGTATTTATGTGTGTGTAAAGTAAAGAATTCCCCTTCTTCCCATGAAGGAAGTCCCACATGCCAAGAAGGTGTGCTGGCTAGGCTTGGACATAAAAGGCCTCCTTTTGTTTACCTCTATTTCAGACACACAAAAGTCAGTTAAGTTGTGAGTGTCAGGAAAACCTACCTGCTGATTACATTTTTATAATTTCCAGTTTCACCTAGATCATAAAGAGCATTCTCTTGGAAGTGCTTATATGCATTCAATTCACTGTGTGCATGTTACATGAAAATCGAACAAATAGCAGCATTACCACTGCTAATGTTGAACATCGCCAGTGGTCACATTCTTTCGTTTAACTATGGTTATTGAGAAATCTCTGCAGTCTCAACTTGCAGCAATAAAATCCCTTCACCGCTTCTAATTTGTATGCTAGCAATATGCCTTAAGAAAATGCTAATATTACCAGCACACAAGTAAAGTTCTGTGTGTTTTTAGAGCCTTAATTAAAAATAAAAAATATATTAATCTACCCTTTTGCTTTATGCAGTCCCATAACATACTGGCTTATGATCCTGCAGGGTGTCTCTTATGAAAGGCCAATTTTCAATGGTGAAATTCTTTCAAATATAAATACAGCATGCTAAATAGTGTTTCAATCAACAAGATGTTTGGTTAAAAAAATCAAATCCTCTATCTTCAATATTTCTGAATTTTCAGCTAAAATTGGGTAAGATAAAACACTACTGCTTTTCATTTTGAAAATTTCTTTAATAGTAGTGTACCTAGTGTTTTTAACCATTCCCTAGAGTCTTAGTGCCCTGTTATATAAACTTTTCTATCTTCTCCTGTTCCTGCATTGTACTTTAACCACTAGTGTAAGCACAAAAGCAAATTCTTCACGTCAAAAAGCTGTGAATCATTTGTTCATAATTACTCCAAGAATGCCACTATTATTATGATGACCATAAGTAACAGTGTGCCTTAAACCTCTGTCCTGGTATTTTTTCTTAGAACAGTATGCCTTAAACCTCTACCCTGATATTTTTTCTCAGAACAGTCTGCCTTAAAGCTGTGACTTATTGAAAACTTATAATATACTACGTACAAAACCTTCTTTAACACTGACTCACCATCCTTGAGTATTTACTTGCTTGATAGCTGAAAATATGATCAGATTCTTCCTGATGTGTTCAGATAGCTCAGCATGTTCAAATTTGTAATATCAAGATTTTAATTCTATTCAAGAGAGAGAGTAAGAGAGGGGAGTAGAGAAACGTTAAGTTGAACGACATGTTTCTTAACTTCTTATTTGAATGGAATAGGCTATGATATATCAGCAAAAGGCTTTGGATATCAATGAGAGGGAGCTTGGCCTTGACCATCCAGATACCATGAAAAGTTATGGCGACCTTGCTGTATTCTATTATCGGCTTCAACACACTGAATTGGCACTGAAGTAAGTTAAATGTTGCCCCTTTCTCTGCTTGCTGTACAGTTAAATGGTGTGCTTACCAAACCCACGGGGTTGGTAATAACTAAAAATCATGAACTCTTTCAGATTTCTATAACTTACGTTTTCATGCTTCTGATAATGAATTTAATATGAAAATTTATTTGTTGACCACTTTCTTTTCCCTTTTGTAATCCTTGTGGACACCATGGGAGGTATACATACAAAGAATAGTTATTTTATCAAACAAATTGGATTAGTGTACTGAGTTTTAAACATTAACGGTCAGCTAGTATAATTGCACTCAGTAAAGTTGTGTTTTTCATCAGTTTCCTATTTTCTTGGTTTGATTTTTTATTTCTACCTTTTACTTTTCTGATTTCAGTTTCACTGCATGGGATGTATATTGAAATTGGGTGCAATTTTACATAACAGCACATTTGATCACACTTAATGTAAATGCAGCTTCTGTCCGAGCAGATTCTATGCTTGGAGTTCAAGTTGTTCCAAATAAATCTAATGAAATAAAGTCTTTTCTTACTGAGCTTTGAAAATATTTATTGCTTTAACATTTCTATTATTCTGATTTTTCCTGTTTTAACTGTTTCAAAATGACAAATTCGTGTACTTTCTGCAATATGAAATTCCAGTTTTCAACACCAGAAGTATCAGAGTAATCAGTAATGTGTGCTGCTCTTTAACTCCTCTCTTCACCTTCCTTTGTATGCTGGCTTTTTATTCATACATGTAACTACTTCAAGTATTTCCATACGTAATGGAATAAATCTATTTGAAGTGTTCACTCTTATCTAAGAAGTAACCCTCTAACCCACAGGCAGGGTGGGTTAGGACCGGGGCTGTAATGCCCCAGTTTATTGTGTATCAATTACGAAATTATTAATACATATTTGGGACATGGGATAAAATATAATCCAATAATTGAATATGATCAGAAGTGGTAATCATAATCATAGTTTTAAAACTTGAGAGTAATTGTGAACTGCAACTGTGGCCAAGTTTCTCACCTACTTACTCACAGGCAAGTTTCAGCAAGTTATAGGCCAGAACTCTTGGCAAGTCGGCTGAAAACTTGTCTGATGCTGTGTCTTTCCAAATTAATGAATTTAAGTATTTTTTAATTTGTTGAGTTTTTGCCAAGTTGCTGAGTCTGAGCCAAAATTGGGTCTGAGAATTTTTGCCGAGTCACAAGGTATAAGACTGATAATAATAATAATAGTATTGTCACTAATACCACATCAATATTTTTATAATGATATTATGTGTGGGAGGAGAACTTTGATTAGGTCAACTCGATAGTAACCAATTGACGATATTAGTAGGTGATCAACACTAATAGTATTATTATTAGTCTGTCATTAAGCGATTACTATAATTGAGAGATTATGTTGATGTTATCACTATATAGTTAATGCATATTTGTTCATGAATGTGAAATTAATTGTCATTTTTATAACTTAGTTGATAAGTACCAATATTGATGTTGAAATTATTAAGACTATTGTAGTTGAAACCATAATTTGCAAACTTGGGCTTGACTCAGACTCAGCAGACCCCAAATTTAAAAACTCAGTGAAAACTTGAGACAAAATTGGCAACTTAAAAAAAAACATGAATTCAAAACTGGGAAAAACTCAGCATTCATGAGTTTCCCCTACAGACTTGCCGAGTACTCATGATTTTGGCACTGCAACTCACCAAAACTTGCCCCCTGCAACTCGTGAGCTAAATTGTGAAAACTCACAGGGCAAAAAAAGTCACAAGTACTTGAGAGTTGTAATGCAAACTGTAGGTACAGCTAGAAAAGATAGAAATGAATGGTAACAATTGTGCATGTAGCTAAACCCATTCATGTGGCTTATCACATCGAGGCTTATGTCGGATATGAGCATTTACTTCGTCTATGATCTAAGGATTACAGAAAAGCTTAGAGATGTTATACACTAATGGCCATAATGATGTTAAACTCTCCCAATGTTAATAGGAGAATCTAGATATGGAATAAGATTCACTTAAATGACATATATTTGATATCTCTTAAGTCTCTGCAATTTTTACCAAACCGTGGGGCCTTGTATGCAGATATGTCAATCGTGCATTGTATCTTTTGCACCTAACATGTGGACCATCACACCCAAACACTGCTGCAACATACATTAATGTTGCCATGATGGAAGAAGGTCTGGGAAATATCCATGTAGCTCTAAGATATCTGCACGAAGCCTTAAAATGCAATCAAAGACTACTTGGAGCGGATCATATACAGGTAACTCTCTCTCTCTCTCTCTGAGGCAGAGGGTGGTACACATGCATTCAGAAAACAATTTTCAAGAAGGCAAATGGAAATTACGTAAAATAATTTATTTCTATCTTCCTGAGAAACTGCTCTCATTCACTACTAAAATTCACTACTGTTTTCCTTACCTGGGTGGCATTCAAGCCTGTTTATAATGGATTGTGAAGAAAATTTGCATCACGTAATTTACCATGAAGTATATGTTATGAGATTATGTCAATGGTAATCCTCAATTTATCACAGCTGAATTATTTTTTCTCTTTTATATTTTTTGCAGACTGCCGCTAGCTATCATGCAATTGCCATTGCTCTTTCATTAATGGAAGCATATTCTTTAAGTGTTCAGCATGAGCAGACAACTTTGCAAATTTTACAAACAAAGCTTGGCCCAGAAGATTTACGTACACAGGTATTGTAGGACATAAAATTACACCAGGTATTTTATTGAGTAAACGGGCATGTAATGAAAGCAAAACAAGCACTTATATTTTACACAGTCTACTTTTACCTATGCCCCAGAATCCAGTCATTAATCTAGTTTGTTGGAGACAGGATGCTGCCGCATGGCTGGACTATTTTGACTCAAAGGCCTTGGAGCAGCAAGAAGCTGCACGTAATGGTACTCCAAAACCAGATGCATCCATAGCCAGCAAAGGCCATCTGAGGTACTGCAAAGCTATGCTCTATCAGCTATATTTTTCAGTCAAAACTATACTTCCACATTATGACAAGAATTAAATGTTGACTTTAGCCTGATTAATATGTTCAGTGTATCCGACCTGCTGGATTTTATAAATCCAAATGCAGAGATGAAAGATAAAAAGAAGCAAACTCGTATCAAGGTAGGCCTTATATAGTTTCCAGTTTGTGTCATCGCATCACAATTCACAACCTCCATTAATCATTTGTATGGTGCAAATAAAGCCTTTCATATGCTTCCAGTTTTGCATGTTCTTTCAAGAACTATCACTAAATCATATTCAATTTTGGATTGATATGTCACAGTTAAGAAGTAAACCTGCCCAAACCCAATGGAGCACGGAGATAGATGATTTTACAAAAGAAATTGAACTTTCCCAGACTTACGATATTCAGACACAACCATCAGAACCAGAACAGAGTGGAGAAACAACCATAAGCACTAATGTCCCTACTAAATCAAAAGATGACATAACTGGACTGGATGCAGAAGGCCAGACACCTGTCTCTGAAGTTTCAGCAGCTGAAAGCATGGAGGAAGAGGGATGGCAAGAGGCTGTTCCAAGAGGCCGATCTAGCAATACAGGAGGTCGTAAATTTGGCATAAAAAGGCCAAATCCTTTAAGATCAAACAGTACTTTGTCAAACAACAGATTGAATAGCCCAGAACCTGTACACAATAGAATGAACAACATTAACATAAATGACAGTGCATCGGCTTCTAAAAGGAAAATCATGTCTTCTGGAGCAAATAACAATTTTACATCAAGGAATCTTTCTGCAGATTCAGTGGCCTCAAGAAAACTGGTAAAGGCTTCGACTTTTAATGGCAGACCCACACCAACTGTCAAGCCTGGTATAGGCACAGACAACTTAGGTACTTCACAATTGATAAACAGCAGCCCCAAATCCTCACCTACTACCCCTAGTGTTACAAATCCATCAAAAGTAAGCAATGCCTAAACCAACTCGACAAACAACTACACTGAAAACAGCAATTCCTGTTTATAATAAAATTCCATTGCCTACAACAGCAACAAACTCATCAAGTGCTATTGTAGCTGCCATTCCTGGGAAAACTCCTTCATACAAAGAAGTAGCTTTAGCACCTCCAGGAACTATAGTAAAAGCAACGCTGGATACAGCCAAACAGGATGCTCCAGATGCTCTTCAAGATGATACAGAAATGCAGACTGAAAAAGAATCTAGAGTAGAAAAGGAATCAGAAGTGGTTATCAAAGAAGAGGAGCAGTTGAAAACAGAGCCTGTGGCTGAGAAAGATGAGTACATATGTACATGTAGAATGAAGAAGGGTGTAGAAATTATAAAAGAAGAAATAAATGTAGAGAAAACCAATCAGATAGAACCAAAGGAACTTGAACAAGTAAAATCAGAAACGAAAATGACTAACTCAAGCAATGAAATTGAGGCAACTGATAGTTCAGTCCAATCTTCAGAAGAGGAAAAGCTTTGCCTAAATGTAGATTCTACTTCATCCTCTGGAAATGTAGATTGTACTGAACAGGTGAAATCTGGCAGAGATGTTGATAAGCCTACTTCACCCCCAGATGGGGATTCCGAGGAATCTCCTAAAAATTCCATTTCTCAAGAAAACACAGAAATTGATTCTAACAGTGTTGACAATAGTTCTGCGGATCCAGAGAACTTGAAGGTGGATGTAGGAGAGAAGGCGCCTGTATCAGAAGGAGATCATTCTGGAGAACTAACTATTACAAGTCCTCAAGAATCTAGCAAAAAACTTTCTGCAGCTGCTCCCCCATTCAATCCAGGCATGTCTCCACCTATACTCCCAATATTTGGGCCAATTGCTGTTACACCCTTCAAAGATGGAAGAGCTGCTGATCCAGGTGGAATTTTACCTTATCCCACCATACCTCCTGTTAACAACACCATGGCAGCTGTTACACCTATCCGTAAATCACCTCATCAGTCTCCTGCAGCAAGAGTACCTTATGGCCCTCGTTTGGCAGGCTACAACAGAACACTCCCCCGTGCTCCTCGTGGGAAGCAAACTACAACCACTTCAAATGGTGATCAAAACTGTCATAATGTTCCTTGCAGTATGAACCCTAATGCAGTTGAATTTGTACCTGGAAAAGCCTGGCAATCCTCCAATTCTGTGTCTCCTCTTGTCTCACCAGTACATACCAACTCTGGTGAGGATGATATAGAAGTTCAATCTGATGGGAATGAAAAGTCTCTGATGTCTGAGCCCACAACAGTTGATGCTGTCCCAGAAGAAGTGGTTTCAACTGTGGTGGAAGTGATGCCCATTCCCGAACAAAAAATGCCAGAAATGACTTCAGACACTACAATCTCAATTGAAAAAGATGAAATCGCTCTCATAAATAATCAAGAAAGTGAAGCACAGGAGGCCAATTCATCAGAAGCTTACTCCAGTCAAGATGAAATCAATAAACAGCAAGATTTGAGTGCTGTTCAAAATTCAGCAGCAGATGAGGATAATTCTCATGACTCTGGAATTAAGCAGTCTGTTTCTAAAAGTTCAAAGAACATCTCATCTAAGCCTTGGGCGGACTATGCTAGCAGCGAAAGTGAAACTGAGGCTGATGATTCTACTGCTGCTGATGCTGCTTTGGATGCTGTTGAAGGTGACAGTGCAATAGTTGCCATCGTCTACGCACAGAAGGGAAGGCATGATATGAGTACAGATGAAGCCTCAATAAAAATCCACTTTGAAAGTTCCCACTATTCTAACGGTCAAAGTACTGAACAGATGAATCAAGATGATCATAAGTATGATGATGAACAAGGACCAGATGAAGAGCATCTGCCCGAAAATGGACACAATATGAGTGAATGCTCTGAGGGCAGCGACAGCGGTAGTGGAGAAGCTGGTGCCAATGGAAAACAGAGCGATGGGGACAGAGATGGCTTCACTCTAGTAACCAAAAAGAGGAGAAATTATAGGAACCATCAGTTAAAGAGCCCAAAGAATAATTCGTTTTACAGAAGGAAGACGGCAGAAGCCCCAGCCAGCAATACATATGGAGAATCTATTGCAGCTCCCTTGCTCAGTCCCTAGTTAGTGTTGAGTAAACTATTTTTGCCTGCAACATTCCACAATTGAGACTTTCCAAAATAGCAGTTGATTCCTTGGGATAACCCTGGTTGCAGTGGCTATAAATAAGTTCCTTAACAAAAAAATCGAGGATACCTTAAGTAATCATGGTCAGACAACATTTTATATATTTTATGCATAAGAGTAAGTGAGAAACCTGTTTAAGAGTTTTGTGGAATGAGTCATAGCAGGCATGTACTTGTTCATTCTTTATAGCTTGCTGATGAAGAAACCTCCTCAGAGTCCACACTTCTTATCCAATGGAGAAGCAAATTTTAGTCCCAAGGATCGAAAAAACTAGACAAGCATTGTTTACTGTAGCAAGCTTTCAACTGCCAATATATCAGGAATTAAGGAGGTTAATTTTTTTTTAACAGTTTGTTGTTGTCATCTGAGATTACTTTGAATTCATGTATCAGGGTAAATTTTTTAATTTCTAGAGTCATTACCCGGCTACATGATTTAAAAGTAAAGCGTTTCAAGCTTTCTATCCCTTGATCAAGAATATGACTTTCAAACAATTTGCCATTGAAAGGTGATTAGGTAATTGAATTTGAAGTTGTTCAAGAGAGAAAACTACTAAGACCAAAAAGCTTATAAACCAGTCGATTACAATGCAACGCACATGATTTAAGAGGAGCAAATGGCACGGTGATTATTAGAGGCCTCGTGCCCATGATAAGGGAAGAAGTTAAAATTATAGGATTTAAATTTCTTTTGTGAAATCTACATTTTTTTTCAAATTTTCCAAAAGTATCCCCCAACTTCAACTCTATAATGGCAAAATTGCATGCACATGTCCTTTTCCCTTTATGTTTTGGGTCCACTTCACGTGTCCTTTATGCAATAACAAGTTTATAAGTAGTATATTATTATCCTGCCTTGTCCCTATTATCAATCATCTCAAGGAACTAATTTTAGTTTATAGATTTCCTATTACCTATCTTGGATTAGATTCACAAGGGCAAAGGTGACCTAGGTCACTTTTGTATATGCAAATTGAACCTTGGACTTTTAAAATTCAAATTGTAAATTAAACCTTGTCAACCTTTTTCACTAGCCATTGTGAGACAACCTAACACACATTTGTGTGGATGTGTGTGTTATGTTATTGTACTTAAGGAAATTCATCATGTATTTTGAAAAAGCAATGTCAGATAGCATTCATGATACATCCATAGCAACATTATCACAACATGCATCATCTTAACCAGCCTGTTTGATTGTTTTATTTGATCATTGTTCCAAATCCATTGAGTTGCTCCTCATAGGGCCTTAATCAGAGGAGAATAAAGTATTGTCTAGGAATTTCTTAAACATCATCTATAAACACTACCCCACTTTAGGAAAAAGTGTGGTGATGCAACGTGCATTTGCTACAATCACCAATTCACTTCCATGGGTCCAACTTCAAATTTTGCACATCAAATCAATTTCACATGTGTGATCTAAACCAAAGTAAATTATAATCAATTTACATATTCTAAAGTGGTCATCTAGACAATGCCCTAATTTTTAGCACATTTGTGATACAAGTTTTAGCTTCTTTAGCAATATATTCCTCTATCTAGAATCCAACTAAGTATTGCATTTATTTTTTTAATTTTGTAAATTTAATTTGTACTTATGGTTCCAATCTTAGCTCTTTATCTTAGGTTTTTATTATTATTTTATTAATTTGTCATAGGACATATATGTAGAAGGTATTATTTTCTCAATTTTTTTCGTGAACCCAACATTTTTACTTTCCCTGGGCTTTTGACCTTAGGGTTAATCCTTATTTTATTAGGGAATTTAGATATGATTTTTTGATTGCATATTTTATTTTTCATATCTAATCAGGGTTTAGATTCCCCTTCTCATATGCTTCATTGATATACTTTCCTTTAAGGTTTTATGTTTCATTATGTGATCTTATTTTCATTCCACCCTACCCACCCTTATTTTGGCCTCTAGGGTTTCATTTGTTGGTTTATTTGCATATTTAATTGCTTGTTCGTTTTTTATTTTTTATTAAACCTTACATTATTTTCATAGCCTTCATCCTTTAGGGTTTTGTGATTTGTGTGTATGTCAAGTTGTAGTGTTTCTTTTGGAGAGTTTTGGGAGTCCAACAAATATTATAAGTTCCTTACCAAATTTGAAATTAAATATCTATCACCTTTTGATCACCAAGATCCCTTAATGGGTGGGGTGAGAGCATATAGTGGATAAATATTAATTTATTTTTATGTATCTCAATTACACTTATTTATGTTAGCCCGTATTGAATATTTCATAATGATGCTCATAAACCTTACTGCAGAAATGTTCTTAACAACACGCGGAATAAAAAATAGACCACAATATCACAATATGGAATATATGTTATCATTATTAATGTTGTGATGCACATAATATCACTATAGACCACAACAATAATAAGAAAATGCTACAACTAATCTATGGATATAGTTGCAATGGCAATGATGCATCCGCCCAACACACCTTAAAATTATCATGAATAATCACCAACGATCTAGATGTCGTGATGCTCTTAACGATGCACAACATCTAGATAGGATTGTCAATCAACCTTCAAAAGAATCATGAAACAAGGATATCAAAAGCTATGGTTGGCATGAGGCTACATCTACATAAAACTCTAATAACAACTAAAATTTAGAATGATGTGATTTAATAACCAGCGATCCAAATCCCTTTATACTTACAACTATCTTGATTAATAAGATTGGATATGATGTTTGAAACATAATAAAATAGATTCAACACAAAAAATCAACTCTAACAAAGTGGCCCACAAGAATTTATCTTCATTAGAATATGCCAATACAACCAATTGGCCTTGTTCAAGTGTCCTCACAAACATTTCTTTTTTGAATGTCCAACATAAATTATTTCAATAACCAAATCACAAATGCAATCTACCAATTTGGAAGTTTTAAAAAATTTCAGCACATGGGTGATCTCTAAGTGAAATTGCCTAAAAGAACTAAAAGGTTTTCATCCCCTAATTTTGTTGGAAACCCACAGGGCTTTCATCCTTTAATCTCCTTAACACAAGGGTTTTCATTCTTGGATTGCTTATTGAATGCAAGTTTCAAACAATATGAAGAAATTGGTTCATAATCCACATCATTCCTTTGATCCTGTGCCTTCCCTATATAGATACCTAGGCTCCTCTCTTTTCCCTCTAAACGATAGCTTTTCAATTCCTCATTTAGTCTTTTTTGTATTTTTGGCTAAAACAAATAATAACTCCTCACTTTTTAATATTAAAATATTTCAAGGAGTTATAAAAGTTATTTTTCTATTCTAATAATAACATTTAAGTTGTTTCCCTTTTATGTACCTTAAGGACTTAACTTAAAACATTATTTTTAGATTAATTTTTGCTTTTATCCCATGAGAAATAATCAAGGAATGAGCCTTTTGGTCCCTTTCTTAGCATGTTTGAAAGAGGACATGACACAAGGTTTTGTCCATATTCCCACTTTCCTTTAAGGGGGGTCTTTATTTGAATCTTCAAATGGCCTAATATGTTGAGAATGGTGTTTTTGTTGGTTTGGGTACATGTACTACATTTGTTATTATTACTACTTAGCCTAAGGTTGAGAATTTGATAACAAGGGGCATTTAGAACAATAACTTGCACATGAGCTTGCTAGTTTAGTTGATGTGTATACCCTACACATTTGATTCAAGGCTTTCATGATTTGCTGCTTAATAAGCCATTTGGTTTGGAAGTGCTTCAAGGCATTGGTGCTAAGGTTACTTTTGTTTATTTCTTTGAATAATACACCTTCATATCCCTATCCTACCCAAGCCACTTCCCTCCAACTTCCTTCTAATTTTATTCCTTAATTTTGTATGTCACCAACTTCTAATGTAATGAAATAGCTTGCACAATAGAATAATATGATAGGAAATATGTTGCAAATATTGAATAATAACTGAGAATAACAAGCCACTTCAAGGTGGCAAACCTCCAAATATCTCTAACGAGGACACAATTCACAATATCATGATGAAATAAGACTCATAACCTTCTATATATACCTATTTATGCCTAGGATATCACCTAGGCCAACTTAGATAGCCCTATATAAGCCCTAGGCTAACCTAATCAACTAAATAACAATATAATAATGATAATGTGACTTAATTAAGAGTTAAGATAGCCACAAGCTAACTATTCATAACTTGATGTACTCTGATATTAAGGGCGTAGCATGCCCCCCCTCTTCAGATAAGCATTGTCCTCAATGCTAGGCAATTTTGGATGCTTTTGAATGAATTCCTCGTCCTCCCATGTGGCATCTTCAATTAGTAAATTCTTCCATTGGATGAGATATTGAGTGAGTGTTTTGGTCCTTAGCTTCCTTGTGTATTTCTAAAGAATACATTCTGGTTCCAATATGATTCTTTCTTCTTCATCAAGCTTTGGTAACATTGTTTAAGTAGGGATATTATTCCCAATTACCTTCTTCAAACAAGAAGAAACATGAAAAACTAGATGTATCTTTGTTGATGGCAATTCAAGCTTGTAGGCAACACTACCTATCTTCTGCATGATTTGATATGGGCCATAATATTTTGGAGACAACTTGTTATTCTTTGAGTATTGCTTCAGTGACATTTTCTTGTAAGGTTGCAATCTCAAGAAAGCCCAATCTCCAACTTCAAAACTTCTTTCACTATGGTGCTAGTCTGCTTGTTGCTTCATTCGGTTTTGTGCCATGGATAGATTCTCTTTAAGTCTTGAAAGTACTTGTTGTTGATGAATCAAGTGGTCCTCCATAGCATGAACTCTTGGTGACACTTTTAATGCTGATGTGATGGAAGGAGGATGATATCCATACAATGCTATAAATGGAGACATTTTTGACAAACTATGGAAGGAAGTGTTATACCACCATTCTGCCAGTGGTAGCCACTCTACCCATTGTGATTGTTTTTTTGAAGTGAAACAATGTAGATATCCTTCCAAACACTTATTAACAACCTGAGGTTTTCCATCAGATTACAAATGATATGAAGAACTGTGAGTCAACTGAGTACCCAAACATTTGAATAAATTTGTCCAAAATTTACTAGTAAAGATAGGATCATGGTCACTAATAATAACCCTGGGTATACCATGTAGCTTTTGAATGTTCTTCAAAAATGCTTTTTCCACTGTACTTGTTAGAAAAGGATGTGATAATGCAATAAAATGTGCATATTTAGTGAGGCGATCCACTAAATGGTCACTAAAATGGCTAGGAATAGCTAAGGGTTGCAAAAGACCAGGTGTCTTAATTGTCTCCCCTTTATTTCATTGACAAACCAAATATTCTACCACAAATTTTTGAACATCCCGTTTGATCCCTTCCCAAAAGACGTCCTTCTTGACCCGATGATATGTCTTCAAAAATCCTAAATGACCACCCACTGGAGACTCATGTAGCTCTATGAGAATATTTTGTTTGAGAGAAGAATTCTTGCAAAGATACAATCGCTATTTATACCACAAGGTATCACCCTTCCAACAAAACTTATCTAGACTACTAGGATCACTTTGTAATTGTTGAATGAGATTACTAGTAGCCATATCATTTTTCCACTCTTCTTTGGCTTCTTCTACCCAATCTTCTTGTAATATTGAAAGGGAACACAATAAAGCTTCATCCTTCTCATCCTTCCTTGATAGTGCATCTGCCACAATATTTTCCTTCCCTTTCTTACATACAATCTCAAAATCATATCCCAACATCTTAGTAACCCATTTTTGTTGTTCTTTAGAAGATTATCCACTAGTAGAATTTGGAAAATATATGACTAGGTGACTAAAACTTTTAGTCACAACAACTAAAAATGACTAAATTCTACTCATTTTTTACAACTCAGCTATAAATGAGTAAATAAATGACTAATTTGGTTGTTGAATAAAAAATTATTTAGTCACAGAAATAAAAATGACTAAATAGTTAGTCATCAAATCCAAAGTAGACAATTTTTTTTAAAAATAATTCGGCCAAATATTGGCATGATTATTCATGTTCATTGCAGATTCATTCGTCTTGCTTGACCTCGCTTCATTCATTAGCCTGGCATGAGGCATTTTGATCAGAAACTACTTGCATGGGTGATAAGGATTTAGGGAGGACCTAGAGACTTTTGAAAAGGCGGGCAAGGGCAAGGAATTTGAAGTTTGCTACAATGAATTTGAATTTTCCAAGGCCTTTTGTATCGAAATCAAATTTTTGGATGCCCTCTATAGTGAATTTAAAGGTAATTCAAAACCCTCATTACATTAAACACAAATTTGAAATGCTCATTACAATCTACTGCTTTTAATAATGTTCTACTGCTCTTAAAAATGTTCTTTTACAATCTTGCTATTGTTTTGCTTCATAATGTGCTCGAGCTAAATATAATAAAATTTGGGCGTCAGTGCCAAATTAGAATTTCCTTAAACAATTTTGATACATTTTCACTGCAAGTGCAAATTGTCCTTGTGCAAAGTAAACATGTGCTAGATTTACCCACACATCAGGCATCTAAACAAAGATGTTTCCTATTGCAGCTTCTTGTACCTATGTAAAAATTTCCTTTGCATTATCATATTGACCCCTTTCAACTAGCACAATGGTTGACTCATTTGTAGCATAAACATTTCCTGGTCTTTGTGCCAACACTTTACAATACAGTTCTCTAGCCTTCTCAAGATGTTTTGCCTCCACCTTTGGATCCCTCCTCTCATTGTGAAAATCTGCAAAACAATTCCAATTACCAAGTGAAATGTCAACATAAGAATTCTTTACATTTGATTCACTTTGTGCAACTTTAATTGTTTCTTTGCTTTAAGCCAGTCATTTGTTTTCAGTTCCATTTTTCCAAGGATAGATAAAGCATTTGATGAGTTTTCATCCACCTTAAGTACATCCCCAATCAATTATAAGCTTAGTTGGATCTCATTCTGAGCCTGAGCCACGACTACAAGACGTAGATATGCATCCACATAATTAGGAAACTTGAACAATATTAGCTTGTATAAAAGATTTGCTTTTTCAATATCATGTAGTTGTTCAAACAACCTAGCAAGATTAAATAGTGTTGTGACTTTATTCCATGGTAACTCAACTGAAACACCACCTTCTTCTAGTCAATGGAAGAATTTCATATCCTTAAAGAGCACAGGAAAAACTACAGAATTAGCATTGGGGCTTTTATTTATGAATTCAACCCAAATGCCATTTCCTAATCCCTCCATAAAACTTTGTTGAGCCAACTCTAGTTCATCATGCTCAAAATGAAGAACCCCAATGTTGTTTAACAATTGAATGGGTACTTCTTCCCTACTCTTCTTCAGAAGAGACTTTGGCATCTTAAGAGAATCTAAGGTTGCACTGGGTTCTAACGATATTAATAACTCACCCGTCTTGATAAATGCATGGGCATCAGGTGGATATATGCGAGTTTCCTTTCTTAAAATTTCCAATGCCTTCTCAACCAGCCCTTGCTAAGCATATATATGGCCTACAAATTTTAAGTTCTCATAGTTCTTAGGGTGGACCTCCAAAACCTTTTCAAAATTTGAGAGAGAACTCTTAAGATCTCCCAGCTTCAATTGAACCTATCCACAAAATCCTGTGGCATTTGGCTTTCCTTGACAAGTGGTGTCATAATCAACTTGACTATGATAAGATCGTGTAAGATTATAATATGAATGAGATTTCATGAGAGGGTGGTTAGTCGAAACAAGAGTTGTCTCAACCAACTGTTCCACAAGAAAATGTTGCCACAGTGAAGAAAATGGTTTGCTAAATGATTCAATGCAATTTGCAAGTCTGGGTATAATTCAAAGGCTCTACGCATCTTTTCCATTCCTTCATAGACACTACCTTTCACTAACTACAGAATCTACAAGTAAAAATGCTAAAAGCCAGCCACATAGATTTAGGCGAGAACATCATTTTCTAATACCTCCATAAAAGTTTTTGAGCCAACTCTAGTTCATCACGCTCAAATGAAGAACCCCAATGTTGTTTAACAATTGAATCACGTACTTCTTCTTTGCTTTGCCCGAAGATACTTTGGTGTCTTAAGAATCTAAGGCTACCACAGGGGTTTGAAAATATTAATAACTCACCCATCTTGTCGTGCATGGGCATCGGGTGGATCTATGTGAGTTTCGCTTTCTTAAAATTTCAAAGCCTGCGCCAACCCTTGTGAGCGCCTATGGTCTACAACTTTTTAGTTCTCACATTTTTCGGTGGACCTCAAATGCTGGAAATTTGAGAAGGCATTAGTTCTCATTCAGTGAACCTATCCACAAAGTACGCTGGCCTCTGCTTTCCTTGAAAGTGGTGCTCATAATCACTTACTATGATAAGATGGTGCAAGATTATAATATGAATGAGATTTCATGGGAGGTGGTCGGTTAGAGCAAAAGAGTTGTCTTAGTCAATACATTTCCACAATGTTGCCCTGCGATGAAAAATGGTTTGATAAATGATTGATACCATTGCAAAGTATGGGTATAATTCAAGGCTCGCATCTTTTCATTCCTTCATGAACCTGCAACACCACTGGCGAGTCTACAAATTAATGCAAAACAACCATGAATATTTATGTGGTTCTGGGTTGAGGTGAGGCCTATCTGTCATCCAATTGAAACAAAGAGCTGCTCTTGGTCAACTATTCCTGAAAATGCCACCTGTGAGAAAAAATAGTTTGCTAAATGATTCCAATGCCATTTGCACAATATAGGTATAATTGAAAGGCTCTCATATTTTCCATTCCTTCATGAATACTACCTTTTTCACTAACAGTGAGAATCCTACAATTAAAAAGTGCACAAAACTAACCACAAAGATTTTTCCCCATTTCAAACAACAAAATTGCCAAAAAAATGTATTTAAAACCTGCAAAAAAATGCAAATAAAATCACATTGATTTTCGTGCCAAAAAAAAGCCATGAGACCATAGTTGTTGCTTACTATTATGCTTTGATAGATTTTTTCCAAGCATCCATGGCTTTTTTGAAATCACCTGTTTTAGGCTTTTAGCCATAGCAGCAAGGCAGTGAATTGTTTGATAAAATGCTTTGGTACATATGTATGAAAAATGTGGTAGCATGAAAAAAACAGTGTTTGGAAAAATGCCTCAAAGAAATACGGTCTCATGGTGATGGAATGTAGCGAATGCCATGACAATTATTATGGATTGTCATGGCATTTATCCTCATCGAGACCACATTTCTTTGAGGCGACCCTCAGCGGTCACTTCCTTGTCTACTTCTGTTTCTTCTATTATGCTTTGATAGATTTTTCCAAGCATCCTGGCTTGTCAAGAAAGCACTTGTTTTGGGCTTTTAGCCATATGACAAGAAATGAACTATTTGATAAAATTCTTTGGTAGACATGAAAATGTGGTGGCACTAGACAAAGCGGTGAACTTTAAAATGCCTGAAAGTGTGATGGGTGATGGAATGCTATGAAAAATTACGACAAGCAAATTGTTATGGATTGTCATAGCATTCCATCTCTGAGACCACATTTCTTTGAGGCATTTTTCAACAATCCTTTGCCTTGTCTATCTCTACTATTATGCTTTGTAGATTTTTTTCCAAGCATCCTTAGCTTGATGAAGCACTTGTTTTAGGATTTTAGCCATAGCAACAAGGCGGTGAACTATTTCATTAAATTATTTGGTAGACATGTATGAAAAATGTGGTAGCATAGACAAGGCAGTGAACTTTTTGAAAAAAATCCTCAAAGAAATGTGGTCTCATGGAATGCCATGACAAGCAAACACAATTGTAGCTACTCCTAGTTATTAGTTATGCAATTTCAAGTAATTGCATAACTACTTCGGTTGACTTTGTAAAAACTATATTGTAATTGAAATTTTGTCATCTATCAACATCTAGTTATTAGTTATGCAATGTGAAGTAATGCTTTGAGTTTGAAAGATGTGCAATGCAATGTAATCAGCAATTTGAATATAAACTACAAAAATCTATTTTTTACAATTCATTAGTTAAAATCTCTATTTTATTTTCTCTCTATAACTCTATTGCTATGGAAATGCCTTCCAATTAAAAAGATAGTTTTTGCCTCTTAATCTATAATTTTTTGTTGCTGTGTAGAACATTATAGATAGGTCAACGTCAAAGGTTGAAATACCATGCATTTGATGATATAATAGCTAATGAGAGTGACATGGACAAATATCCATGTCCATGTAATGACTATCTTGGTGGAAAGGTGAAGAAAAGAAGTTAGATTTATTGACATATGATAAGATATGGGCATAGTAGTATAAGTCCTTGGAATGTCAATTATCACAAAAATATGATAGAATGGTAGAGTGTGAGAGATGAAGAGGCAACAAACATAGATGAAGTGGCACCAAACATAAATGAAGTGGCACCAAACATAGATGAAGAGGCAACAATGTTAGACGAAGGGTTTGAAGTTGATAGAATGTTGAATGAGGGTCTAAACGATGATTGGGCCAAGTTGATGGAGGATGATTCAAAGCCTTTGTATGCTAATTGTAGGTTAAGTCATTTGATAACAATCCTTCAAATTCTTAACTTGCAAGTGGTGTTTGATTGGACAAATGAGAGTGTAGATCAGTTATTGGCATTATTAAGTTCGTTGTTACCACCTGACTCCACATTGCCAAAAAAACAAAGTCAATGTAGAAAGGAAATCACTAAGCTAGGCTTAGTGTATGAAAACATACACACATGTGTGAATGGTTGTGTATTATTTTGCAAGAATCTTGCAAGTGAGAGTGAATGTTTGAAATGTCATGAAGCAAGGTATAGAGAAGGGTTGAAATCATTGTGGTTCCTAGAAAGGTTCTTCACCACTTTCCGGTAATCCCACGATTACTCTAAATGTATAGGTGCATAGACATTGTTGAACTTATGCAATGGCATTCCCAAAATAAGAGCACTGATGGAAAACAACATGTGCCTGATTGTAAGACGTGGATGGAATTTGATAACAGGTGGCCTGAATTTTCTTAAGATCCTCGTAATATAAGGTTGGGTTTGGCTCTATATGCGGTCAACCCATTCTCATATCAAAGTACTAAATGGTCAACTTGGCTAGTGTTTTTAATAAATTATAACTTGCCTCCATGGTTAGCAACTAAACCATTTTTCTTAATTCTATCATTGATTATACTAGGAAAGAAAAGTGTGACTTTAGATACAATTGATGCTTATCTAGAGCCATTATATGATGATCTAATGGAATTTTAGAAAGGAATTGAAGCAATCCAATCTTTAAGGGATGGTCATTCAATAAAATTCACTTTAAAAGCTTCCTTATTGTTTATGATTCATGATCTTCCTGCATATGGAACATTGTCTGGTCTCAATGTTCATGGATACCATGGATGTCGTGCTTGCAACTTTAAGGATTTTGTGAGGCACTCAAGAAGTTTGCATAAGTGTATTTATTATGGACATCATGCTTACCTTAAAATGGATCATCCATATCATCAACAAAAAACACGGTTCAATGGTCAAGAAGAGAATTGTGAATCACCATTGCTAATAACAGGTGATTACATTGTTGAGAATGGACAAAAAAGAATGTCATTTTTTGAAAATGATGGGATTGCTGGTAATAGATATGATCCATGTAATGAAAGTGGTGTAAAAAGGTTGTGCATATTCTATAAGTTGTCATACTTTAAGGATATAGCCATTAGGCATACTGTTGACTTTATGCATATTGAGAAAAATATAGCCTATGTTATTATAGAAACTCTTTTTGGTGCTTTTGATACTATTTCATCGCGTGAACACTTTCAACAACTAAAGATTCATTGAAATCTTTGGGTTGAAAAATATGATGATGAAAAATATAGAAAACCTAGTGCTCCTTATGTTTGGACAAAGGAACAACGTGCACAATTCTTACAGTTGATGTCTCATACTCGCTTTCCCACTGGATATGTAAGTAGTAGTATTAGAAGACAAACTGGCATTAATGGCTTAAGAGGCCTCAAGATCCATGACTATCATGTCATAATGGAGAATATTTTACCTATTGTGGTAAATATATTAAGTTTGGAAAAGGGGCCAAGATTGGTAGTTATAAGGTTGGGCCTAATATTAAAGAGAATGAGTTTACATGTATTAGATCCTTTGAACTTTGATAGTTTGAGGGAGAAGGTTGTTGAAGTCCTTTGTCTATTGGAACGGGAATTTCCACCAACAATCTTTAACATTTCTATGCATCTTTTGATACATCTACAATATGAACTAAAGCATTGTGGCCTGGTAAGAACAAGATGGATGTATCCTATAGAACGATATATGAAGGTTTTGAAAAAAATTGTTCATACTAGGGCAAAACCAGAAGGCAACATGTTTGAGGGATATTCAATGCAAGAGGCCATGGGATTTTGCATAGAATATATGAAGGATTTAAAAAATGTCAATCGACGTGTATGGGATGATGAGAAAGAAGACACAGTTGCAGGTGAAGTATTAGAAGGCAATGGATGTCACTTCAAGCTATCACATCAACAAAGAAGTGCAATACATTCCTATATTCTTTAAAACACATCTTCGTTTGATAAGTGGCACAGGTAAAAAAAAAAATTACACAATAATTTATTTACTCAATTGCATTTACACATTTATATTATCAATCTTACTATTTATACGTTAATATTCTATGTAGAAAATATGAAGAAGACAATCAAGCTTGGATGCAGCATCGACCTCAAAGGCGCAAACATCATGCTGATTTGATTCGAGGTGATTCTTTTCCAAAATTTGAAGAATGGATTGCTAATGCAGTCAATGATGCAAAAGAAGAAGATCAAGATATAACAATGGAGGAAAGTGAGCTTTCAAAATATCCACGTTTATGGGCTATACATTTCAGTGGAATGTGGGCCTATGGTAGTCATTTAAGAGTGGAGGAAAAAAACAAAGGAAAGATAAATTGTGATTGTGTTGTTAGTGTTGAATTTCTTCATGAAACTGAGAATAAATTTTATGTTGCATTCATCCAACAAATTATTCTAGTGTACTATGGTGAAAATAGTCCTATATTATTAAAATGTAAGTGGATCCGACCATCTGTAGTACAATTTGATGAGTATGGATTTGTACGCGCAAATACAAGACATTTTTTATCAGAGATGGATGAACCGTATGTTTTCCCTCTTCAAATTAACCAACCATTTCTAATTGATGATGTAAGAAGCCCAGGATGGTTGTATGTCATTCAAACAGAGTTTTTTTCAAAACAAAAATTCATGGAAGTTGTTGATATAATGCCTGATGGGCAATATGTTAATTTACGAGAAACATTCAAAGAAGTGGATGAAGATGATGATGGAGTGTTTGAAGAAGACATTTTGATTACCAATGAAGAGATTGGGAGAGAGAATGCATTGCAAATCACATATGAGGATGAGGAAGAAAATCAAGCAGATGTAGACACAAATGATCAGGATTCTGATCTTGCTTGCAATGCAGATGATTATGATGATGTTTTGTCACCATAAGAGGTTAGCTTGTCACCTAAACTTTGGTTATATGTATTTGTAATTTATTATTGAATGTAATAAAGATCTGAGTATATGTATGCTTATTCATTGTTGTTTTACTGATACATTTTTGAATGTAATCATCATTATTCTGTTGGTACATTGTATACAAAACTTGAGATGTTCACTGTTGATTTGAAGTGCATTTAAAGTTAGGTTCAATCATTCTTAGTTTTCTTACTTTGGTTGAAAATTTGAAATTAATTTTGTTTAGTTAGAATATAATTTCTTGTATGTCATGTTTTCTAGATGCAAACATATAATGAACATCTGTGATTTAATAATACATATAGATATCTTAACATTAGGTGAACTAAGCCTCCCCATTACAAACAAAGAAATGATCTCTTAGTTTTGACTGACACTGAAAAATAAAACTAAGAGACTACAAAATTAGAAAATTGTTCAATCTTTTTCAATAAAATGATATCTAAAATACTGCATTCATAATAAAATCCAATACCGTACTACTGCAATAGTCAATAGAGGTATGTGCGGGATGGCGAGACATATAGGTCAATGTACAAATGCTTACTACAATACCGTGACAACCAAAAATGAATATCGTAGGGTGGCGGTGAGAACATGTTAACAACTAAAGTAAACTACAGCCCTAGAAGGGGTAAACACTGACACTATGGTATGGTAGTGAAAAATCACTCAACTGCTAGAATTAACCCACTGTCCCACAAGAATCCAAAGGGGTGTACGAGGGGTAGCGGTACTGCTATCGCTGTTCCGTAGTGGTCTTCATATGATAGAGTGGTATGGCGATGAACAATCACTCAATCGCTAGAATTAACTCGTCATCCCACGAGAGTCCAAAGGGGTGTACCCGGGGTGGCGGTACTACTACCATTGCCCCACAGTAGTCGTGATATGATAGTACGGTATGGCGGTGAACAGTCACTCTACCACTAGAATTAACCTGTCGTCTCGTGGGAGTCCAAAGGGGTGTGCACAGGGTGGCGATATTGCTAGCACTACCCCACAATGGTCTTTAAATGACAGAGCGCTACTGTGATACAAGTTGTCAAGCATTAAATGATTACACTGTTTGATTTCCCAAGATCAACGAGATGTATTCAAACTCGAAATATGGGAAGATTCTAATTTTTTTTGCACGAATTAACGTTAATAGCGAGGTGACCAAGCTCAATAGAAAATATTACTTGGGAATCGACAACATTTTGGCAATCATTCACAAAGCTTAGCGTACCAAAGGCAAGGGAGTTCAAGCGAGAAAACTCTGCAACTATTATTTCACCGGTTAAGTTCACAGAAACCCTCTGTAGCAACTGTATAAGAACTAAATTTGCTTCTACAAGTAGACACCTAAAAAATCAAGTAGGAGTAAATTCTTCATCATGCCACCCAAAAGAAATCAACTTACTAGTAAAAAGGAAGAGTCCATTGTTTCTAAATCAAAGAAGAGGTCACTGCAACAATCCATTTTAGATGTGTTACCTAATTTTGTAGACAAAGGATCCAAAAAGGTGTTTAAAGATACAACCCATGGATGTAGAGACCCAATTATCCCTATCTCAGGGTGGGATCTATTTTGGTACTTCTATGAAAAAAGGGTTGAGAAGGTTCCAATTTTGAATCCTTGGACCTTAGATTTGGCCAAATTGATAGTCCCAAATGTCTTTGTAGATGTTAAGTTTATTAAAGTATTGGCACAATATTATCACTCGACTACTAGGACTATAAGAATGTTAGATGGTTCACCATTAGTGGTGCTGACTAAAGAAGCAATTATAGAGTGTTTTATGTTAAACAAGCAAGCTATCACTAAGATCGACTTGGATAGAAGTGAGGAGGATTATAGGAGACTGAGAAAAACCTACAGGAGTGACGAACTTCTTTTACACATGAAAAAAGGGTGCAAACAATAGGAGGATACCTATCTCCCCCTCCCAAAATGAGCCATTTTCCATAGAAGACTTCCAAGTATATTTCAAAAGAACTTATTTTGCTTTGTGCCAAGTGCTTGGAATAGATGTTGAAGAGAGGATGCCAACATATCTCATGATGATGACAATGAGGATACAAAATCCTGAAGTCAACATTGAGTATGAATTTACTGCTGAAATTGAGAAAGGGCTACATGAGGGATTTTTGCAAGTAAGAGAGAACTTAGCTCCCATCACTTTCAAGAAATACTCTCGGCTATGTCATTTAATATTGTACAAAAGCAAAATTAGATGGACTAAAAGAATATGTTTGGGAATGAATGATGATGAAGGGAATAGGTTGCCTGTACAAAACTGGTGTTACATATGGGATAGTAGATGTAAAAATAGTGATTATGTAATATTTCATGATGATTTTGTAGTAAAGGTCATGGCTGCTCTTGGTCATATTTCACCAAGATTTCCTAATAAAAACATGCAAGTATTAAGACCTTTAGCATTGAAGTTAGAGTAGGGACACACTCACAATTTTGGTGACTAGTTCTTCTTAGCAAACCAAACAACAATAAGGGTCTATGGGTGTCCTCAAGCCCCACATGTTTTACCTAAATTTGTTTCTATTTGAATTGAATTTTTAGAATTTATGTGGCAAATGTTATGGATGGAGTAGGATGTTATGAAAAGACGAAAAAAGGGGACATTCCTCCCTGACCTAACTGAATGTGAGTGGCTATTTGTAAGGTCTGACACTCTTGAAGAATTGCAGAACTATTTGAAGATGCGGTATTCATTGAAGTCATGGGGAGAAAGGGTCTTTAATCTTGAAGGGCATATTAATTTTATAAAGTAGAGACTTCTCACTAAAGCTGGGATTACCCATGTAATGGATTACGAAGATGTAATAAGAAATTGCTTTACACCTGATGAAGTTTTTCAAAGGAAGAGGAAGTGGGAAATCATAAATAGGATTGAGGAGGAGGAGAAGAAAAGGGACAATGGATTCCAAGGATTTTATGTTGCAGAAAAGGATCCTATCTGAAGGATGAAGATAATAATTGAGAACTTTGAAAGATTATATGTTGAACCAAAAAAGAAACTTGAGGGTCAGTCTTCAAAACCCTCAAAGCTTCCCATCAAACCAAGTCGTATTGTAATCACAAAGCCCCTACCAGACACTGCCATAATACAATCAGAAGCATCCCCTGAGCAACCAAGTCCTAAAAAGCAGAAGACACATGGAGTGGCCTCCTTATTGGCATATGAAATAGGTGGAGTAGGGGATACTAAAGAGGTAACCAATGTAATTTTGAATTTTAAAGATGATGAAGTTGATTAGCCATTGCCTAAGCTTTCAACTAATGCCCACAAACTAGAAGAAAGAGTGGATGTACATGGGCATAATGATCATGAAGTGCATGATGATGAAAGGGAGATTGTTGCCCTTAGATTTATTGAAGATGATGAATTTATTCAAACTCTCGAGTTTAAGGATTTTTGGTTTAAGATGAAAATGAAAGAATTTGAGGAGAGACTCCAAATTAATAAGATGGGCACTAAGGAGTCACAACATGACCAGATTGTTGCCTAGACTCTTGAAGAAATTGGGATTAATGAAATTATTGTTAGCCCCCAAGAAGCAAGAAAATTGGTCTTAGAAAGCAATATACTAATTATTCCTGGGATGGATTTAAAAAAGATATTCTTACTGGATCAAGTAAGAAGCCAAGAAGATCCCATGTTGGTTTCTGAATTCAATTCAAATGAGGGAATGAGTGGCACAGGTTATAATCCAATACTTGAAACCCTAGCCTTTTGGATCAAGCAAAATAGAACATAAAAACCAATATTGCTTGATGTTGTAAAAGAAATGAGAGGGATTTCCATGGTAAAGAAACTTCAAGACACATCAAGATTGGAGGTAGCTATTGTGACAATGCACTTAGCAATGTTTACTAGGGATGTGGTTAAAGATATTGAGCTTAGATTGGCAGAATATGAGAAAGCATAGATTGACCTAAATGATGAAGTGAATAGGTTATTCATAGAAAATATGAAATTGAAACGAAAGTTGAAGGGAGTAGGTCCTTCCAAAAGCAAAAAATTAACAATATACCATCCCCCTGCCATCTAGACTGATACAGGTGAAATCACTGTTGAACAAGTTGTTGGCCTCCTACAATGGTTTAATAACTAAGCCTTTAGGGTTGTGACTTCGAGATTTAACATCTGCACTAAGTAGCTATCTTACTTATCAGAAAGGTGCATTTCATTTGTCAACCCAGGGATGTAAACTTGAAATGGGTCAACACTGTATGTGCACTAGGACTTCATTGCAATCATCTATAAACTAGGAAAGAAACAATGTTGGAAATGAAGTGCTGGAAAGAAATCAACTTAAATATTGAGCATAAATCAACATATGCACTAAGCATTAATCAACTAGATTGAAATTGAATGACATAAATGGAAATTCCAACAAACAGACAAGAAACTACTTTGTCTGCCTTAGCTACAGGAACAGTCACAGAACAAAATTTCAGGGGCTATAGGAATAGATAGTTGCTGAAACTGAAACTAACTACTGAACATAAAATAACTTTTAAACTAATAGATGGAATTCTCACCAAGTGGGCCCCCTTGAGTGAGTCTCCCTTACACTAACTCAAATGCAACAACTTAGTATGTCATATTATTTCTTGAAAGCATAAGTACAACATCTCATTAATAGAACTGTAAAACTGGAAAATGCGAGTACAAACTCAAAATATCCAACCTTTTTCAAAAGGAGCATCTGACCATTATTTATAGAGAGAAACTATTGACTAACCCTAACTACCTAGGCAGTTGACTCCATCAAAATAGGAAGATGCCACTTATTGAAAGCATAGAAAAAGATGGAGGAAGTTATGCATGCACTAAATTGGTCAAAGCAAACTTGCTTCAATGGGAATCTAGCACAACGCACTCCCTAGATTCGCTCAGCAACAATTATGACCATTAAAAAAGGTAGTTACATTCTTTTTGTTCGAATTAGGAATTTCCCTCCATGAGAGTTTTCCCTCTTTGACTTCTTAATGATTAGCTTCTTGACTTCTTGGTAACCGACCAGCTAGCAATAATTTATCCCACATAGCAGGCTTTGTTGACATCAACATTTTAGTGGAAACATGCAAAATAGCATTAGCACACACAAACAAATGTATATCTATAATTACCTTAGCAACATTCATTCAACCATTTGTAAATTCAACATAGGTAATCCACATAGCATGATAATTTCATTAAAGTCACAGAGATAAACTTATGCCCAAGGTCTATGGTTTTAAGGGGATAACATGGAAAATGTCAACAACCAAGTGTCAAAGTTTATGATAGCAACAACAAATAGATAATAGACCCTATCAAAATTAAGTCATTAAATGAGCTCATCGCTTCCCCAACCTAATGGTTTGTTGGTCCTATAGCAGAAGAAGCACCATTCTTTTGCCTAGTTAATGCCCTGAAGTCAACAACTGCTAGCTGTCCCACATCAGTCTATGCAGTGTCCAAATTAGGATCCTAGTACAATCCTTGTTTGCTCTCCAACTTGTTCCATCTTTCCCTTTCTACAGCTATGTCATACTGGTAATATCTATAGTTTAGCATAGGCCACAATAAAGTAGGTGGCTGAAATATTAATGGAAGCCAAAACTGTTGTTTCAACCTTCCAACTTGAATTTACTTGTCAATTCTTTTGCATGCTGCAACATAGTTCTGTAAAGAGTGGGGTTCAGCTTGTTGCAACTCTTCAGTCAAACTGTTCCACCTCTGTGATAAGTACCCCATTACTAATTTTCCTGTAGTTCTAGCTACCTTCTCATATTCCTTGTAGGTCTCCTCCATAACAGGCATAATCCTTTTGTTATAGCTTGGGCGGTAAAGAAATCTATGCCATGTTTGGAAAATGTCTGCAGGGTTACTAGATTCAACTCTAATAGGTAAGGGAGTATGTAATTCTCTTTCTCTATGGGTTCTAAATTGTTGCCCCCAGCTAATTTCATTTTGAATCTAGGACATAAATTCCCTTAAATGGAGGTCTCCAATATACAATAATGGGTTCCATTCATGATCATTAGGCATGGCATAATTATGCAGGTATAATTCACATAACAAATTTTTAACATCAAGAGGGGCAATCTAATAAGCCTGAAAAAATTCATGTGGAGTATCAAGAGAAGGACTCAAACCTAAAATAATCCTTGATAGTTTAAAGGAAAGACTTTGCTCCTTCAAATGCAGGGCATACACCCTTGGAGGAGTTCTACATGCCAACATTTTGGGTATTAAATCTACCACATTATCCATCCTTTCCTTCAAGGCAACAATTTATGCATTCTTTTCTTCAATCTCTGCATTTTTCTTTTTAATCTCATTTTGTAGCTTCCGCTTTTCCTTTTTCCATTCCTCTTCTTTTCTCTACATCTCACTCCATAGTTTCAGAGCTATGTCATTCCGTGAAAAATCAAGAGGTTTATGTGTTCCTACCAAAATTTTCTTTTGCACTGATTCCTGTGGTTCAAATAAAACTAGTTGCAATGATTTAGATTGTTCATCCTGCTTTGGCTACAAGAACTTTGGGTTCTCATCTTGTTCTTGATGTAGGGGTTCCTGACTTTCATCTTGTTCCTGTTTCTCAACCTGTTATATAATGACAACAAGCTTTGCCAATCTGATATTTGCTTGTTCCTCAAAAATATCTTTTTCCTCAACATTCACCTGCCCCATTAGGGCTTCCGTCTCCTCCCTAGATGTTTTTCTAAGCCTAGGGATTCTCTTTGGAGGTACACCAGCGATTGGCCTTGTTGGTCTTGATCTCTTCAGAGGGTTTTTGTCTTTTCCTTCGGCTGCAGGAGGAACAATATTATCAACCTTTCGTTTCCTAGGGCTTAGTGTTGGTTTTTCTGCCACTTGCTTCTTGGCCTTTCCCTTTCTAATTTTTGGTTCTTTCATTTGTGCATCTTCTCTCCTAAGGGAAACCCTAGTTCGAATTGGGGTTTTGGTAGGGACATTATCATCAGAATTTGAGGATGAACTTTCCTCACCTAAATGTTCTAACTCAGAAGACCTAATTTCAATAACTTGCTCAACTACAAGAGGGTTTGAACTAAGGTTTGCACTAGAGGTTGATGCTCTAGGAGTAATTTCAGTAGCCCTCACTTCCCTACTAACCCTACGGGGTTGAGGCTGACCTCTAACATGTTCTGGTCTAAATTGATCAATGGTTAAAAAATCCTCCTAAGTCATATCAGATACTTCATGCATAGATTTTTCCACTATTAATTTGATTAAACAATGGTGAGAGATAGAAATAGTCCAGTCATCCACAATTTCTAAACTCTACCAAAGAAGGTGCATCCTGCATTACCACATTATGAATCATGGGTTTATTCCAAATTAGTTGACCTCCCATCGTTTAGTTGCCTACAATCAAACAAGCACTTTGCTAAATTTCCTTTTCCTGCAATCTCTTCCTGGAAACCCCAACTTCTTCTTCCTACAATTAATTCTTTTGTCGTGCGAACACCAATGTCATGTAGCTCACCAAATTACTTTTGTTGGGTGACATTTGAAATTATGACTAGGCAATAAAGATTCATTAATGAAGGGTATTATTGGGAGAAATGGCGGTGGCTCAGTGACATTTCACACATGCAAGATATCATTTCAATTCATCATTCAAATTGGACCAGTTTAAATTTATTGATATGGATGACATGTGGTCTTGTGAGTTGACACTCCCCCCCCAACCTAATTTATAGCATGTGTATGCATAGGCTGGTTGATAATTATGATTGGACAAGGCGGAGTACAATTTCATGCTATCCGAAATATCTACATTTAATTACAATAATTAAAGAAATGCACTAAAGATAATAAAGATATAACAAATTGTTTTGTGCATACTTGAAATCTTGGAGTATCTTTGCAAAGAATGTGGAGAAAGTACAAATTACCTTTAAGAAGTACAGTTAAGCAATTAATGCAGTGGTGAAGAAATGGAATGAAGTGATGGCGAAGTGGAGTGATGGTGGATTTATGGAAGCGAGAGAAGATGGAGATGGATGGGCAGATGGGTGAATTAATGAAGAAGTGGACTCCCACAAAAAGTGGAAGTCTTTATTATGAAGTGGTTGCATGTGTACTTGGATCAGTCAGAAGAAGGGACACTAGGTCTGCTTCCTTCAGCTGTAGGAACTTTAGAGGTTGGGTGTTGATTAAATTGTTGAATGAATTCTTCCTTGGACGCTGGCTTGTGATACAACCTTAGATGGTGACCGTTGACCAGAAGTTTGAATCTGACAGGGTCAATGGTGGTGAGTTGTACGACTCCGTTGGGAAAGACTTCTGCAACTTTGTACAGTCCCAACCATATAATCTACAATTTATGTGCATTGTCTTGATACCTGGAGTCATAAAGGAGTGCCCAATCACTAGGTTGGAACTTCTTGTCCTTTATGTACTTATCATGTCATTTGATCCTTTGATTTTGCACTACCTCAGTATGATGTAGGGTTGTCTTTCTCATCTCATCCAAATTATTCAGCTGCATGATTTTGTCCTTTTGTGCCTCAAAGATATCCATCCCTAAGTCTAGTGCAGTCCTAAGAGTCTTATGCTCAAATTCAATGGGCATCATAGTTGTCTTCCCATACAGTAATTCAAAAGGAGTAAAGCCTGTGGTTGTTTTCCAGCTGGTCTTATAGGCCTAGACAGCTTCTGGTAGCCTATTTTCCCAGTCTCTCCTATGAATAGCCACTGTTTTTGTCAGAATTGCCTCAATTTCCCTGTTGGTCACCTTAGATTGGCCATTGGCCCGAGGGTGATAAGGAGTAGAATTCTTGTGCCTCACATTATATTCATTAACTAGTGTTGTGACAAGGGTTGATGTAAATTGAGCCCCTTGTTTAGTGATCTATTTAGGATCTAGGACAAATTGCTTACAGAATGCTTAACGTAAATGAAAACTTAATACAATGCTTAAATGAACAAATGAAAATAATATGCTTGCCAAGATAATGAACTGAAAAGAAAGAGAGAAGATAAAGAGGAGAACAAACGCAATTGATAACGGAGTTCGTCCGTAAGGACTACGTCTCCGGGCCCCTCTCCAATGGAGTGACCGATCCGATTATACTCCAAAAATAGTTACAATTACTTCATGACTATCTCCTTCAAGCACAACAGCATGACGTTCCTCTGATGTGCAGAAATGTCTTCAAAATCTCTTGAGCATTCTCTCGTTCTCACCAATTGGACTTGGAAAATCCCATCTCTACCCCTCTTTTTATACATAAATTATGCCTAAATAGGCTTAACCACCAAAATTAATGTTCAACCCCCTCTAACAGCTCGTACAACTCCTCTTTTGTCTCCATTTAGCTTTTGGTTTATATTGTTAAAGGTAGTTCTAATTGTTTATGGCTTAATAAGCCATTTGGTTAAGGCTCGACCAACAAAACCTTAACAAAACAAAACAAACTCCATATATTGTTAAACCGCTATCGGTGGTCTAACAGCGCGTTATATTTTTGGCATACCGTTGGTCGGGGGTTCCAACCCCGCCAACCACTTTTAACAATATTATCCGCTGAAACTCTTAACAAAACAAACCCAAGTCCATATATAGTAGCGTGGTATGCGGCGGTGCAACGGTGTAGGATTTGGCTATTTGGGCGGAGATCACGGGGTCGAGCCCAACCAATTTTTTGTTAAAACAAACAAACTAACTCGTCGACGTGCATGAAGACACATGTCCCCCTATGATTAGCTGAAACCTGCCGATGTGTATGCTGACGAAGCCACTCACGAGGATATCCGTACGCTGACTAGGTGCCACGTGTTGCCCGCTGATTGGTCTGTACCATCTGACTCACATGCCACGTGTCTTGCGCCGATTGGTCCACTTAGCTTCCGTACTGTACGGACTGACACGTTAGCATGATGACGTCATCATCTGTACCTTCAAGTCAACCGAACTTTGACTGCCAATATCTTGAGCATACGGTGTCGGATTTCGACGAAACGAACGTTGTCGGAATTGTTTCAACAAGCCCTTCAATTTGATGCCGCTTTCGTCGATTTCTGAGATGATCATTTTTTTCACCTTCTAGACGCCCCTGGTGGCAGTTTGACTGGCCGTAACTTGAGTAAATGGACTCCTTTTCGCTCCGTTCAAGTTGTGTTGGAATCAGGACATCGAACTCTTTCTGATGGTGCTGAATTCTGGAGTATTGGAGACACTTCAAATTTCACTGAAAAATGTCCCCCAAATTAGGCCTCCCCACTGGAGAGCTTTTGGACCTCTGAAAGCTTGATTACTTGGAAAGTAAGTGAGGGTAAAGTTCCCTCACTTTACCAATCTCCATCCATCTTGCTTTGCTTGGATGCATCCCCTTCAGGCCCACTCTGAGGTACTCAACATCTCTTCGTGAAGTTCTAACATTCCTGTCGAGAATAACATCTTCTAGCAACTCTGACATATAATTTGGTGAAAGATCATCAACTGATGGAACTTGAATGTCTGTGACTTCATCTAGGATCATTGGAGGCTCATACAGTTTCAAATTCTCAACATTGACAACTGAGTAAATATGCATGTATGGAGTAAGATTGAGGCATAAGGCATTGGTACCAATCTTCTCAAGGATCTCAAAAGGACCATACCTGATTGGCTTAAGCTTTTTACCTTCACCTTGCATCCTTTCCTTGCTGATGTGTAACCAAACTCGGTCTCCAACCTGAAAATGATGATCAGTGCGATGCTTGTCATGGCGAACCTTGTATTTTGCTTGGCTCTGTTCCAACCGTGCTTCCACTACCTGATGAATTGCTTGGACTTTCTGGATGAACTTCAAAGCCTTCTCTGCATCATGGTGTCCATCTTTAACATCATCTTTCCCAAAAGCAAAATCCATTGGTGTCTTGGGCACATAACCAAAGCATGTCTCAAAGGAGACCTCTTAGTAGAAGAGTGTGCTGCATGGTTGTAGGCATGCTGCATAATGACTCATCCACAACTTAGGATGCTTCTTTGCGATAACTTCTCTGAGTAGATGCACAAACATCCTTGTTTACAACCTCTCTGCACCGCGGTTTAACGGATGGAAGGTTACTCTTCTTCCGATCTGGTGTCCGGTCCCCACAAAGGCGTAAAAATTCCCCCCAAGAATCGAAATCTTGATCGATACAATGAAGTAGGTAACCCAAATAATTATACAAATTGAAAGTACATACATTTTATTGGTTCGGTGGTGACCTATTCTTACAAAATTTCTTGAACCCGATCAACTACTACATACAAATCATGTCCTTCTAGACATAGGTAACTTCAACAAAAGTCCATTGTACACCATGGATGAGAAAGTGCGGGTAGAGGTGTTAACTTACAAACCCAACTTCATTACTAGGCTTACTAGTTGCACACATAACACAACCTCTAATATACTTAGTTATAGTTTCTTGCATACGAGGCCAATAACAATATTTCTGCAGCTGAGTCAATGTTTTATTTACCCCAAAGTGTCTTGCAATCAATGAGGTATGTGCTTCTCTAATAACCTGTGCTTGTTCATCCTTTGGAACAAATAATTTTCCCAAGTGATATAATAGTTTATCTTGCACATAATAATCTCTCTCTTCTACATGTTTACCATTCATTAAAGCAACATAGATATCCTTAAAGTTCATCATTAGCATATTGTTCCTGAAAGCTTTCATGCACCATGGAACTTCCTTTAAGGATAATCAATGCATTCATCATGGGAGGCCTAGAAAGCATATATGCTACTTTGTTATGGGTGCTGTATGTAATAACCGTGAAGCATTGCAAAACCCATCCACCGGAAGTGCCTACTTTGTTGCAGTTTAGTTTGTGAGTGCAAATACTAAAGTGGCTGGTGATCAGTGTGGATTACAGTTTCTTTCCCCATTATGTAATGTTTCCATTTCTTAACACTACGAACTAAAGCATAAAGTTCTTTATCATAGGTGGGATAGTTACTTACTGCTCTTGAAAAAGTTTCAGAGTGGTAGCAAACTGGTTTACCTCCTTGCATGAGTACTGCTCCCATGGCAAATCCACTCGCATCTGTCTCGATCTCAAATGGTTGATGTAGATCTGGTAAGGCCAAAACTGGTGCGGTGCTCAACTTTCCTTTCAAAGTGTCGAAAGCCTTCTGTTGCGGACCTCCCCACTGAAAAGTTGCCTTTGTACTGGTTAATGCATGTAATGGTAGTGTATATGAAGTTGCAATACTCGAATCTTGAAGCTGCACCTAGAGCTTGACCTGTGGCTGTGTACTTGGCTTAGGCCCGATTTACAATACTTCCAACCTTGAGGTCTACTCGTTGGCCATTCCCTCTGACGCATAGCTAAGTACACTAAGGATATCTTAACAGGTCACATTTAGACATCTTTACAAAGAGTTTTTCTTTTCTCAATACATCAAAAACTTTCTTTACATGACTTACATTATCTTCCCAAGTTTGACTAAATACAAGAATATCATCTAGATAGACTATGACAAAATCATCAATAAAAGGATGAAAGACATCATTCATGACTCTCATAAAGGTAGCTGGTGCATTACAAAGCCCAAAAGGCATAACCAACCACTCAAATAGTCCCTATTTTGTCTTAAATGCAGTCTTCCAAATATCATCTTCTGCAATTCTTATCTGATGATAACCACTTCGCAAATCTAACTTAGTGAAATAAATTGCATGTTTTAACTGATCAAGTAAATCATCAATTCTGGGAAGAGGATACATGTTCTTTACCGTTATCTTGTTCAAGGCGTGGTAGTCGATGCACATCCTCCAAGTTCCATCTTTCTTTGGAACCAACACAATTGGAGAACCACAAGGAGATGTACTAGGATGAATAACTCCTTTTTCCACCAACTCTTGAACCTGCTTTTTAATTTCCTCATTCTGCATAACAGATAAACGGTACATGCCGATATTAAGAAGTGGCACATCCTACTGTAACTGGATTTCATGCTGTATCTCTCTCTTGGGTGGTAAACCCTTCGGTTCCTGAAACAAGTCATCATAAGTGGAAATAATCTTGACCATTTCAGTTTTATGTTTTGGGTCACATCCCTTGAAGGCCTCAGATTTATCATCTTCTTTGGCTTTTACAAGCATTAATACAAAGTTCTTACTTGAGTTGACCAACCTCTTCATTTGACCAGCATTAACTAGTGTAAGATTAGTCTTCACCTTATGTGCCCGTACAATGTATTCTACCCCATCTTTAAAAAGATGATACTTATTCTCCCCCTATAAAAGATTGCTTTTCTGTCATAAAGATAAGGACTTCCCAACACAAGCCCACAAATATCCAAAGGAACTACATCTACTTCTACCTCATCAACAAAGTTTGCAGTGATAGCAAATCTCAATTTACACTATTTAGTTACTTGTAATTGTGCATCATTGCAAACCCATCCAAGTGGATATGGCTTTGGATGAGGTGTTGTAGCCAAATTTAATTTCTTTACCACTTCCTCAGTTATTAAGTTTACTTGAGAACCCGTATCAAACAATGTATCAACCTTAGTGTGTTTTGTTACAACACGAATGTGAAATAATTCATTTCTTTGCTTATCAACCTTAGGAGAATATTCTTTACTTGTACTTGTGACATTAAAACTTGCATCGAGGAAAGAGAGATATACCTTTCCTTGCAACGGTTAAAGGCGCAACAATCTTTGTCTCATTTCCGGAGTCAGAACCAAGATCCTGTTGAATCACTGCAGTAGTCTTTTGCTTGCCTTTATTACCTCCATATCTTTTCGGCCTCAACTCAAGATGAAGCTTCCAACATCTTGAATCATCATGCCCCTCTTTCTTGCAATGGGAGCATGTGGGTTTCTCACCCTCTTTCTTAGCTGTAGTTGTCTTCTTCCCTTTGCCTTTATCTTTGTCTTTTTCTTTCCCTTTGGACTTACCCTCAAACTTAGATGGTTTCTTGGAAAAGTTATCACTAAAAGTATTCTTACCCCTTGACTCTAAATGAGTAGCTTGAACAGACACCTCGTCTAGATTGTTGGGACTCAACATCAAAATAATGTGCCTAAGGTAAGAATGCAAACCACCTATGTACTTAAGTAATGTGTCTTGAGTATATAAGGGAACATTCAAAGCAATAGCCCATTTTCTAAACTCATGAGTATAATCCTGGACAGATTGCCCCTTGCCTTGCCTAAAGGTTTGCCAATTCATGGTTAACTGTTGCATGTAACCTAAAGGATAGAATTGTTTTCTAAGGGCAGCAACAAACTCCATCCAAGACATATTAACTTGACCATGGCGAGCAATTTCTTCCTGAGTCTTCCTCTCCCACCAGGTGAGAGCTGTACCTCCCAATCAGAGAGTGGCTAATTGGATCCAAGAAGCATCTTCTACTAGGCCTTGAATCCTACAGTACACTTCTACTTGTTGGACCCAATCATCTAACTTCTCAGCATTTAACTCCCCACAGTATTTAGGTAACTCAAATTTTACATCTAGCTTAATAATAGGCTTAGATTTGCTCTTAAATGGATTTACATTAGAAGAAGGAGAAGGAGAAGGAGGAGAAGGGGGAGGAGAAGAAGAGGGAGAAGATGGAGGAGAAGGAGTTTCAGGAGTTTTCTCCTCTGTGTCTTTCTGATCTTCCTGCTTCTTGTGCTTTGAAGAACCTCCCTTTTCACGCTTCTTCTTTTCTGCATAAAGTTCATCCACCATCGCCTTCATATCCAGAAATAGCTTCTGGAAATCCTTCTCACTGAGCTTTGAACTTTGTTCACCTTCTTTTCCTTCCATCTGTGATGGTCGATTAGCTCTTCGTCTTCCAATCTCAGGATTATATTCTTCAAGTTCTCCTTCGCCTCGTTGAAACCTGGATCTCGTTAGCATTCAATTTCTGCAATACTAGCCACACACAAAGCTCTGATACCAACTTGATCTATTTAGGATCTAGGACAAATTGCTTACAGAATGCTTAATGTAAATGAAAACTTAATACAATGCTTAAATGAACAAATGAAAATAATATGCTTGCCAAGATAATGAACTGAAAAGAAAGAGAGAAGATAAAGAGGAGAACAAATGCAATTGATAACGGAGTTCGTCCGTAAGGACTACGTCTCCGGGCCCCTCTCCAACAGAGTGACCGATCCGATTATACTCCAAAAAGCAGTTACAATTACTTCATGACTATCTCCTTCAAGCACAACAGCATGACGTTCCTCTGATGTGCAGAAATGTCTTCAAAATCTCCTGAGCATTCTCTCGTTCTCACCACTTGGACTTGGAAAATCCCATCTCTACCCCTCTTTTTATACATAAATTATGCCTAAATAGGCTTAACCACCAAAATTAATGTTCAACCCCCTCTAACAGCTCGTACAACTCCTCTTTTGTCTCCATTTAGCTTTTGGTTTATATTGTTAGAGGTAGTTCTAATTGTTTATGGCTTAATAAGCCATTTGGTTAAGGCTCGACCAACAAAACCTTAACAAAACAAAACAAACTCCATATATGGTTAAACTGCTATCGGTGGTCTAACGGCGCGTTATATTTTTGGCATACCTTTGGTCGGGGGTTCCAACCCTGCCAACCACTTTTAACAATATTATCCGCCGAAACTCTTAACAAAACAAAACCCAAGTCCATATATAGTAGCGTGGTATGTGGCGGTGCAACGGTGTAGGATTTGGCTATTTGGGCGGAGATCACGGGGTCGAGCCCAACCAATTTTTTGTTAAAACAAACAAACTAACTCGTCGACGTGCATGAAGACACGTGTCCCCCTGTGATTAGCTAAAACCTGCCGATGTGTATGCTGACAAAGCCGCTCACGAGGATATCCGTACGCTGACTGGGTGCCACGTGTCGCCCGCTGATTGGTCTGTACCATCTGACTCACATGCCACGTGTCTTGCACCGATTGGTCCACTTAGCTTCCATACTATATGGACTGACATGTCAACATGATGACATCATCATCTATACCTTCAAGTCAACCGAACTTTGACTGCCAATATCTTGAGCATACGGTGTTGGATTTCGACAAAACAAACGTTGTCGGAATCATCTCGACGAGCCCTTCAATTTGATGTCGCTTCCGTCGATTTCTAAGATGATCATTTTTTTCACCTTCTGGACACCCCTGGTGGCAGTTTGACTAGTCGTAACTTGAGTAAACGGACTCCTTTTCGCTCCGTTCGAGTTGTGTTGGAATCAGGACATCAAACTCTTTCTGATGGTGCTGAATTCTGGAGTATTGGAGACACTTCAAAGTTCACTGAAAAATGTCCCCCGGATCATTTAGTCACTATCTCCCTTGGAACCCCATAACGAGTGAAAATTTCCTCATAAAGAATTCTGCAAACCTTATTATCTCTTGCATGCTTCATTGCTTTAACCTCAACCCACTTGGTCACATAATCAGTGCAAACCAAGATGTAGGATTTACCATTTGATGGAGGATCAATGGGTCCTACAAAATCTAGTCCCCATTTATCAAATGGAGTGATTACTACCTGGGGATAAAGAGGCATCTCATCAGACTTTGTTTGGCGGCCCATCCTATGGCATCTATCACACTTCCTTGTATACTTTCCTGCATCCTTATGAAGTGTGGGCCAGTAATATCTCGTATTAAGGATCTTCATTGTTGTCCTCTTGGTTGCAAAATGTCCTCCACAGGATTCATTATAACATGCATGCAATATATCATATGTCTCATCTTCCCTCACACATCTCCTCATGACATGGTCTGGTCCAGTGTAAAACAAACAACCTGCAATCCATGAAAAATGAAAGGTTTTCTCAATGAGTACCCTTCTCTCTTTTGGAGAGAAATGAGGAGGAACTCTCCCTGTAACCAGGTAATTGGCTATGTCAGCATACCAAGGTGTATGCACACTGATGGAAAACAAATGTTCATCAGGGAAAGAGTCATCAATGACTTGATTATTTTCTGATGTAGTCATTCTAGAAAGAAAGTCTGCTACAACATTTGCTTTTCCTAGTTTATCAACAATGGTGATGTCAAACTCCTGCATCAACAACAACCATCTTGCTAGCCTGCCTGAAATGAAGGGATTATTCATGAGGTATCTTATTGTTGCATGATCTGTATGAATAAGAATATGACACCCTGTTATGTAGTGCCTAAATTTTTTAAGGGCATAGATGACTGCCAACATTTCTTTTTCTGTTGTTGTGTAATTGAATTCAACTCCTTGTAAGTTTTTGCTGAAAAAATAAATAACATTCTCAATTGTTCCTTCTTTTTTGTCCCAATATAGCTCCTACAATGTAGTTTGATGCATATGTATGAATGTGAACAGGAAGCTCCCAATTAGGACCTTTTAGTATAGGAGCATGGGTTAAAACAACTTTTAGATCAAAGAATGCCTTGTCATAGTCCTCTGTCCACTAGAATTCAACATCCTTAGTGAGAAGATTGTATAGTGGTGTTGCCATTTTGCTGAAATCTTTGATGAAACACATATAGTACCCTACATGACCCAAGAAACTCCTAACATCTTTTTACTTTGCAGGAATAAGCAAATTGGTGATCACTTCAATCTTGGTTGGGTCTACTTGAATTCCCTTTTTAGAGATATAGTGCCCAAGGACTACTCCTTCCTGCATCATCATGAAACACTTCTCACTGTTCAAGGAGAAGTTATGGTCTTCACATCTTTGCAAAACCTTGGATTTTCTAGGGCTTCTACAAAATCAACACCATAGGTAGTGAAATCATCCATATAAATCTCCATGCAATCATGTGAGATGTCTGAAAATATACTAATGACTACCCTCTGAAAAGTTGTAGGTGCATTACACAAACCAAATGGAAGCACTTAGTAGGCATAAGTCCCCCATGGATAGGTAAAGGTGGTCTTCTCTTGATCTTCAGGGGAAATTTGTATTTGGTTGTATCCATTGAATCCATCTAGAAAAGAAAAATATTGCTTTCCTACAAGGGAATCCAAGACTTGGTCTATGAAAGGAAGGGGAAAATGATCCTTTTTGGTGGCAAAGTTGAGCTCCCTGTAGTCAACACAAACTCTCCACTTCCCTCCCTTTATGGGCACAATCACCAATGGGGACACCCACTGACTGTCCGAGTTGGGGTAGATAAATCTTGCATCCAATAATTTTTTAAGTTCCCCTTTGACAATCTCCCTCAATGCAGGGTTGATTCTCCTTTGTGGCTGCCTTACTGGTGTGCAATCATCTCTGATATATATCCTATGAGTACAGAGCTTAGGGTCCAATCCCTTCATGTCATGGTAGTCCCATGCAAATACATGTTGGTGGATCTTTATCAGGTTTGTCAAAGACAATTGTTGCTCTTGATTCCACTTACTGTTAATATTCAAATGTTTTCCTTCTAACACTTGCACTTGTGTGGTTAAATTTACCATAGCTTCTTCACTAATACTTGACATTTTTAGTTCATGTGGTAGCAATGTATGGAGCATATCAGTTGCTACAGGAAGTTCTGTTGCAGGAAGAGCGGGTAGAAGTGTCTTCACTGAACTAGTAGAACTAGATTCATGACTAGATGACTCTTCATGCACCTCACAATGGTTTTGAATTATGTGGGATAACACTTCATCTTCCTCCTGTAGCTACATAAAAGAGCTTCCCATCAAAAATGGTCATGTCCCTTGATTTTTGGTACTCTTCCCATCAGAAATGGTCATGTACTCGCCTAGTGTAGCTTTAATCTAGGTGGATACTTTTCGTCAAAAATTGAAGTGTTCCACATGCTCTATATTTTAGTGCCATCTTGAAGAGTTCAAAAAATGGAACCCAATGCAACTTGAATGAGCGAAAAAAGAGCTTGTATGTTCAAGTTATGGCCGGTCAAAGTTGGGGTCAAACTGGGTACAAAGGCTAGTCAGAAAGGTGAAAATTTTGGTCATCTTAAAAATGGTCAAAAATGACATCATGTCGAAGAGCTCGTCGCCACGATTACGATGCCATTCGTTTCGTTGAAAATGGAGTCCGTATGAGTGAGATACAACCGGTCAAAGTTTGCAAGAAAAATAGGTTGACTTGATGACGTTAGCAAAATAATATTCTGCACAATCAGCAGTCGTACAGTGATGCAGACGAATCATCACGTGACATGTGGCATCCAATAAACAGTTGAGTCAACATGATTGAGTCAAGTTGGACCAATTGTCGGGTGACACGTGTCATTGGCAAGCGTATAAAAATGAGCCACATGGACCAACAACATGGCGCCACGTGGCACCCCTTCCTCTCCTCCAAAGTCTGGGTTTGTTGACCGGTTTGCTAAAAAAATAGAGGTTGGGGACCCCAACCTTCTAATTATCACATATAACTCTTACCAATCCGCCATAGATCACGTCTTAATCTAGAAAGGGCGAGGATCTTATTTAAAGAAGTAAATCTACTAAGCCGAATTTCCCATTTTAAATATCTAACCACCTTAAATTAAATTAGTATTTTTAAGCTTTTGATAGCCCAAAAAAAAACAAAGAGAATTTTAAGGGCTTAAATAGTATTTAAAAAAAAGCTAAACTAGCACTTGCACCCCAATGAGGTGCAATACTTACGCCGATAGGCCGATATACTTTGGTATTATATTATGAGCATGCAGGAAAAGTGCATGTTTCTTTTTTGGCAGCGAGCTTTTATGATCATTGCGATTTTTCTTCAAGACCTGTACAATGAAAGCAATGGGGTGGTAAGGTGGGTAGATTAGGTGTTGGTGCAATCAACTTATAGTAGCAATTTGAAGCTTTGAAGTTTGAACCGTGTTATGATTTATAAGCAATTGAAGGAGAGTTTTGGAAGAGAGAAATTTGTAACAATGGAATTGATGCACCATGGAAATTTGCGATAGATATCAAGTAGACAAGAATTAGAGTTGTGTACCTTAATTTAGGAGAGACATAGTTGTTGTAAGCGAGCCTCCTCTTGTTTCCTTATGATTGCGTATGGATTGGTTTGCATTTTGGAGTATCTTTCAAAAGAGAATGGTGGTTGAACGTGAAGGTCGTTTAATTATTTAACTCTAGATATGGTTGTAAATGTTAGTCCTTGCCTATCTATTTTACCAATATCAATTGTTGCTTTTTGCAATGTTAGGCCTTGAGCTTTGTGTATGGTAATAGCCCATGCCATTGTGAGTGGTATTTTCCTTCTATTGCCCAGGGAAACAGGTATTATCGGTATACTCTTCGAGTCATGCACGTTCCATGGTGGCCCACTATAGTTGTCGAAACTTGTTACAACATACATGGGAACATCTGGCGGTTTGGAACCGGGGTTGTAAATGATCTATACAATGACATTACAGTGTAAACATGATATTTAACAAGGTTCCAAATATAGGGCTGACCACTAAATCCATTTCGCTCTACACATAACTATTCTAGCATCTTCATTTGGTTGCACAAAACATCCAATATGTATAACTTCCACTAAATCCATTTCGCTCCACATATAACTATTTTGGCATTTTCATTTGGTTCCACAAAAACATGTAAGAGTAACTAACTTCCAAGAAGTTAGTTGAACTTTTTGGACCATATATCACTCTGTAAAGCTTGGAATTCATGTTTCAGTTCAAATGCATTCGCCACTCCATAATATTGGCAGTACTTTAATTCACGAATGAAACCATAGTATAGTTCAAGAGCTTCATAGGTTGCATGAAATTTCTGAACAACTTCTTGCACCAATTGAACTTCGTGGTCTTGCACATCGCATACATTGTGGCTTGTTTTCATAGCTTCTTCAAAATTTTCCCGGCAACATGTCAAGACATTGTTAGAAAAAGCTTCAATATTATTCTGAGGGAAACCCAACCAATCCACAGATGTTGAGTCAGTTGATGATAGAGGTCTCTCATGGGTTTGTGGTGAGGTTGCATTGGACTCATAATCACTGCTTGAAATAGTAATAACATCCAAAGGTGCTCGTGCATTGGCCATAACCTGTAACTATAATTCAAAATAGCAATACTAATATTAAAAATAGTTGTCACTAACAAGGGAATAGGTATTCACTAAGACCCAAACTACAATCATATTAGACACACAATTACTTTCTATTTTTCTTTTCATAATCGACCCTATGAGGTGTCCCAAATAGGTTGAGATCAATAGTTTCTTGCAAGTGAAATGTATCAAATTTTTATTACATTAATGAATATTATAATTGGTAGGGATGATGTTGGTGTCAAGTTTGATTCTTATAGAGAATATAAAATAAATTAAATTAAATATTATAAATACAATGAAAATAATTCTAATATAATTTTTAAGTAAAATAGAGTAACTATTAGTTAAATAAAATAATTTAAAAGTAAAAAATCAGGCATTTAAATAATATAAATAAATTTTAAATAATTCTTAAAAAAAGTAAAACAAGACATCTATTTTCTTTTAAAACTATTTAAAATATATAGTTTTAAAGAAAAAAAGAAAAGAAAAGAAGAGAAAATATCTATTTTTAAAAGACTATTGAAAACATGTAGTTATAAAATAAAATAAAATAACTATTAAATGAATAAAATATCTAAAAAATATTTCTTAAGCTCTTCAAATGTTAATGTTTTTTTAGATTTATTAAAGCTCTTCAAATAATAATGTTTTTTTAAAAGGTCATCTCTAAGATATTTCTATCACCACGATGGGCATACTTGGTAATTTAGAACCAAAATAAAGCATGGCTTTGAAATTCCATTATGACCTCTCTTCACACTATTCTAATGCACAAGTAGTCTCGCAAGTGGACTCAATATGTCTTGGACAATTGTCTCTAAGACCTATAAAGTGGTTATCAAATTCAATTGGAAAATTAAATGCATGGTTGTACTTTCTTAATCCTTTCATTCTCTTGAAGTTGAAATGCAACTAATCTATTCTAACCCATCCTTTTAGATGACCAATTTCTCAACAATCATGTAGGAATACCTAAAGGCCAAGAAGGAGCTTAAAACACATGTTGATTATTTGCATGAACAACTCAAGGTATTAGAAGGAAAAAGAGAAGATATAACTCTAAAGATCAACAAAAATGTCAAACTTAAATATTCTATCCTCCATTACCAACATCCTCCATGATGAAGTATGTATCAATAATCCCAACTGCTTCTAATTAAAAAAATTCAAGTTAGTATAAACCTCATTACCAACTTAATTGGATTGGACATCAAATAGTCAATTGTAGAAGAATTTAATCTCAAATTTGTGCTCATTCTTATTGAATTTCAAATATTTCTCAATATTTGATCTATATTATCTGTCAGTATCTAAATGAATTCTCGTTATATATGTCTTCTAATTATGTCCTCTTGACACATAATGTGCTAAACTTTAAGGCTAAATTCAACATGACAATTTACTATTTTCTTTATTTAACAATTCAATTGACTAAAAGAAACTTCTCTTATCTATAAAATGTCATGAATAGCCTCATCAAAAGGTGACGTATAATCTGGCCCTGCCTCTAAAGGAAAACACACACGCTAATCCATTTTCCATAAAACAATGGAGCTCACAAGGCCAATGATGAAATGGGATGGCTTTCAAAGTAAAAAATTTCATATTGTTCCTCGTGGGTGCATTTGGATCGGAGTGTAAATGAAATAAATAAATCGAAACTACCATTACAGTAGCCTGGATAAAGCAAACATTGCGTACAAACAAATATAAGAACAATCTTAACTTTGTTGGAGAGTGCAGAGAGGCTGACAATTCTATAAGTAACTGGCATATTATATTTTTATACACATAAGTTGACAATTTCACCCAAAAGAATTCGAAAGAACCTATTAGAACACATAAAACAATTGTTTATTTATTTTTAAATTAAGAAATACATAAACATTAAAAGATCAGCATAAAAAAATTCAGATTGAAACAATAGTTTCTTGCCCATAGGCCTCCTTTAGAGTCCGCCTGCTGTTTCACGCGCTTTGCCCTATAAATAGTAATGACGATACAAATTTTTAAAAGTTAATTAAATAATCAAATATATAAAAATATTTACAGATAAAGTTAATTGAAACGGCACGCTATCCTTATCGTGACGGGGTTAAAAACGTCATAATAAAATAATAAATATTCTTTCAAATCTGGAGTGCAATCCAAACAAATATCCCGGTGAAGGCAAACAGAAATCTTGACAGAAAAATCATTTTTAACCTTTGATATGGTCTGAATCGTAAAGTTGTGTAACTCTCTCTGTGAACAAATTATTATCTACTTGAGCGGCACATAAAAGAAAAGTGAAGCAGGTGGAAACCTTTCTCTGTTAATATTTAATTCTTATTGACATGAGCAGCACCTTAATTTGAAATGGCTAACAAATGAGGCACACCCGAGGGAAGTTAAAAAAGCAACACATAAACGTAGCAAGCGATCACCTCAAGACTCTGTATCAGGTTGGTGGAGCCTTTCTTCGCCAGTCCTCTGGTAGACTTGTATTCAAAGAGGGAAAACGTAGACAAGGAATGTGAACTGTTTGCCAGAATTCCGCCTGCTTCTTCGCCATTTAAAGTTGCTTCACATTTATTTCACACAGTGAAGGTTTGGTGGCCTATTAAATTGTAGGCCAAACACAGAGACCACAAGAAATCTGCGTTCCATGTACTTATCTGCGCTATTACCGTATATAATTCCATTTCCACACAAAAACAGAAATGTGAGTAATTCCATTTCCACATGAAAACAGAAATGTGAGTAATTCCATTTCCACACGAAAATGGAAAGCCGAGTAATTCTGCTAGCTGGGCGGGAGTAAGTAATTAAAACGGTTATGGATACTAATAAAAATTACGGTGCTAATAAAGCGCAGTACGTTAGGCTAATATTTCATATAATATGAGAGTTAACTTTAAGCAAATAAAAGAATTGGGAGATGTTCTGCAAGAAGGTTAAATGGTACAGCAAAAATATTCAATTTCTCTTCATTACAACAACTTTGGAGTAAGTAATTGTCATCGATACCATTACCGTGATATTTAGCCCAAAACAGTGAACGCAGCCGGCGAAAGCAAAGGTGAAACAATGATTAGTCGGCCCAAATAATTATTCTGGAGGGAAAAAGTGTCTGAAGTGACCCCATATTGTCTAGGTTAGCTGGTTGAAGAAGCAGCGACAAAGGACAATTCGCAGCAGAGATGCACAGATAAGATGTCAGAAAATATGTCACAAGAAAGCCTACATTCATAATCAATCAGAAAAGTACTTTTGTGGTTGGTAAAAGCTTCACTGGATATTTAGTGGATTGCTCACTGCATAGAATGTCCAGCCTGTGAAAGTGTAAACTTTCTGCAACTGAAGAAGATTAAATGGTACCATTGCCAAGATGGAAAGCGTGCACAATTGGTTGCCTGTTTACTCAGTAAATGTATTAGGTTAAAAATTTAAGTCTTCCCAAACCTGCGTTCTACACATCATTCCCGCCGAGTTCCCGAAATAGTTTGTGGGTTCCCGCCGGCATCTGACTGTAGGAGATGCCGGTGGGGTTCCCCCACATAGAATAGCCTATCGGCTAAAGATAATCTCCTAAATTTAAAAGATTAACCCCTATTTTTTAAAAAGCAATCTCCTTAAATCTTTTTAAGATTTATAAAAGCCCGATTTAGGAGATGATAAAAGGTTTCTTAATATTTTAAAGATTGTTAAATATAATAAAAAGATTATATAGGGGATTTTAAATCATTTTTATTGTAAAGGGAGGTTTATGAAGGTTTTCAAATATTTTTAAATGTGAATTGGGGGGATTATGGAAGATCATTACTTGTAATGGGAGATTGAGTGATTTTTGTAAATCATTTGGTTTTAAGCCAAATTGGGTAAATTTTATGTATAAAAGGGGGTGAGAGTTTAGAGTTTGGGTAACTAAGTGGTGACTTTGAAGTGGTGAATTTTGTAAGAGAGTTTTCTTGTAGAGTTTGTTCGCCTCTGTGTTTTGGGAGAAGTGTTATTCTGCTGCACTTGAAGGAGAGGAACTTTGTAACTCTTGTAAGCCAAGAGACTCGACACTGTTCAATTGAAGCCTTGTAATTTTTATTGGAGCATAATCAAGGATAGGTCACTCTGTTGGAGAGGGACCCAGAGATGTAGCCATCCTGGCGAACTCCGTTATCAACTCAAGTCTTGTCTTCTATCTCTCTTTTTCTCTGTTATTCTACTCATCACTTTGTTATTGCTTTATTCATTTAAGCATTTCAGTTACATTTGAAATTAAGCATTTCAATATTGATTTAAAGACCTTCAATTTAATCGTTGTAAAAGTTATTATTCATGTGCAATAGTCTTAGATCCTAACATCAGATCAAGCTTTAGGAGAAAGAATCATAAAATCTACTGGGTACTCCCAAGAATCTAGAGTTAGCACAAGGTCCTCTACTATACCATCAGGTTTGATAGTGGAACTGTTAGCAAGTTCCATGACAATAGGAGTAGGTCTCATGTTTGCAACATTTAGTTGCTGTAGGATATCCTTAGTCATCACATTTATAGCTACTCCCAAGTCAATCAAAGCATTCCCTATTTAGACTCCATTTATGACAACTCCCACCACAGGGCTACTTGGGTCAGTGTACTTAGGAACTTCAAATTTTCCAAGCATGATGTCTGCTAACTGTCCTACTACATGAACCATGGTGGGGTCTTTCTTTTTCCTTCCTGGCTTTTTGAGGCATGCTTCTTTGATTGCTTTGCCATATATAGGGACATCTTTTATGGCTTGAAATAATGGTATCTTGACACATATGTGTTTCAACTAATCCAAAATGTCAAAGGTTGTTTCCTCCTTTTCTTCCTTCTATTTAGCAACCTCTAACCTTTGAGGAAATGGTGGATCTTGGGTAGTCTGCTGAACTAGAACTGGTTCAGGATTTTTAGGCACACTAGGTTGAATGGGGAAATTCAAAGGCTCTTCTTCTTCCACATGAAGCTCAATTATGATAGGAGTGGAAGGAGTCGGTAAAGTAGTTCTTGAATGCAGGTGAATGTCACTCACACTCACAACATATGCAGGGAATTGGCTAGGATCTGCAGAGTCTACTGGCTGCTACTGCTATGGTTTGTTATTTGGGTTAGGTGTGGGCTAAGATGGTAACTGGGTAGGCCTAGGTGTGTTTGAACTTGAGCTAGTAGGAGGAGGCATTATAGCAGGCTGTTGGGGCTGTGAAGGTGGCTACATGTAACTAGTTGTCTGGTTTGGCCATTACTATCCTCCCCTCCGTTGGGATGTTTGCTACTAGTTTCCTAGAGGTGGCTACCAAGTTCCTTGAAACTACTACCAATTCCCTTGAGGTTGTTGCCATTGGGGTGAGAAGTTTTGGTGATTGGGCCAAGTATTTGGAGGGTTATTCCAAGGTTGTGGTGGATATCCTCCATAGTTGGATGGATATGGGGGTTTCCATTAGTTACCAGATGAATAAGAATTAAAATAGGTCCCAACAAAAGATAATAGATCTAGTGGCATACCTTGTCTTGGAGCCCATGGTCTCCTTTGTGTAGTGTAGTAGACTTGATCATCATCACCCTAGATTGGCTTGAACTCTAGTGGGATTTGCTTGCTATCAATGTTAGCCACCATTTTGCATTTGCAGTCCTTCTTCTTTTGTCTATAATGAGGGCAGTATTCTACCAACATTGCCTCTGCCTCCTCATGCTTCTTCTTTGCTTGAAGTGTATCCAGTTGGGTAGCTAGATTGTTTATGATGTCTTGTTTGAAGTCTTCCAACAAGTGAGTAATCTCCATCCTTGAAACTCCATTGGTGGATGATTTACCCATAGAGGATTGGTAACCTCTTCCTTTCTTTGAAGCTACCCTGGAATAGTTTTGACATATTTTCTTAATATCATCCCAAGGAACTTGGGTGATATCTCCTCCTCCCATCAGGTCCAAAGCATCAGTGCAGTTGTCATTGATTCATCTCAAGAAGAGCAACTTTTGAGACTCTTCATTAAGTGTATGATGTGGAGATTTCTACAGGCAAAACAAAAACCTTGAAATGTAATCCTCCAAAATCTCTTCCTTCTGCTGAATCCTAAAGATGTCATCTCCTAACATGTCATTGCCCCTGCAATATTCCTTATACTTCTCAAGGAAATTTTTCTTCATGTCTTCCTTAGTCTCTACAGTATTTCTGCCTAAGCTCATAAACCATCTCAATACAACTTCTTTCATAGTGGTAGGAAACAACTTAAGCCTATGAGCATCAGTGGTGTAGTCATAGCTTCTATAGAGGATATCAAACTCAAACAGGAAAGTGTCAGGATCTCCTGTGACAAGTCCATAGAACTTAGGAAGGACTGAAGCAGGGATATTTTTGAGGATTTCAACTTCATTTTGATGAGAAATGGGGAATGGAAAAGCTGGTTGGTTAGGTTTGTTTATGTGTCTATTCTCATTATTATCATCACCCATACCTGCTTGATGAAGTTCCAAAGCAAGTAGATTCTCAATTGGATTTTGGTCTTGAGAGGAAGTGTTAGAACTGGTTAGATTGGGAAATGCACCAACAAAAGGGTGTGCTTCTTCTTCTTCTTCGTCCTTTGGCAGATTTGGATGTTTAACTAGCTGGAATGGATCAGGGTCATTAGGAAGGAGTCTCCCTTGAGCATCTCTCCTCCTTCCTCTATGCATGCAGTATCAACTTAGTATCATCCAACTCACACAAAGAATTGGTGAAAGAATAGGGGGTCATTACTTTCCTAAGTGATGGGTATACTAAGAGCAAATTTTATAAATAGTACATTAAGAAAGAAACTATCAATGACTCCAAAGAACTTCCTAGTTTGACACCATCCTCGACAACGGTGCCAAAAATGTTGGCCTCCTACAATGGTTTAATAACTAAGCCTTTAGGGTTGTGATTTAGATATTGAACATTTGCACTAAGTAGCTATCTTACTTATCATGAAGGTGCATTTCACTTGTCAACCCAGGGATGTAAACTTGAAATGGGTCAGGACTGTATGTGCACTAGGACTTCATTGCAATCATCCATAAACTAGGAAAGAAACAATGTTGGAAATGAAGTGCTGGAAAGAAATCAACTTAAATACTGAGCATAAATCAACATCTGCACTAAGCATTAATTAACTGGACTGAAATTGAATGACAAAAATGGAAATTTCAACAAATAGATAGGAAACTACTTTGTCTGCCTTGGCTACAGGAACAATCACAGAACATAATTTCAGTGGTTGCAGGAATAAATAGTTGCTGAAACCGAAACTAACTGTTGAACGAAAAACAACTTTTAAACTAATAGATGGAATTATCACCAAGTGGGCCCTCTTGAGTGAGTCTCCCTTACACTAACTCAAATGCAGCAACTCAGAATGTCATATTATTTATTGAAAGCATAAGTACAAATCTCGGTAATAAAACTATAAAACTGGAAAATGCGAGTACAAACTCAGAATATCCAACCTTTTTCAAAAGGAGCATCTGACCATTATTTATAGAGAGAAACTAATGACTAACCCTAACTACCTAGGCAATTGACTCCATCAAAATAGGAGGATGCCACTTATTGAAAGCATAGAAAAAGATGGAGGAAGTTATGCATGTGCTAAATCGGTCAAAGTAGACTTGCTTCAACGAGAATCTAGCACAACACATTCCCTAGATTTGCTCAACAACAAATATGACCATTAAAAAAGTAGTTACATTCTTTTTGTTCGAATTATGAATTTCCCTCCATGAGATTTTTCCCTCTTTGAATTCTTAATGATCAACTTCTTGACTTCTTGGTAACTGACCAACTGGCAAGAATTTCTCCTACATAGCAGGCTTTGTTGACATCAACATTTTAGTGGAAACCTACAAAATAGCACAAACAAATGTATATCTATTATTACCTTAGTAACATTCATTCAAACACTTGTAAATTCAACATAGGTAATCCACATAGCAAGATAATGTCATTAAAGTCACAGAGATAAACTTATGTCCAAGGTCTATGGTTTTAAGGGAATAACATAGAAAATGTCAACAACCAAGTGTCAAAGTCTATGATAGCAACAACAAATAGATAATAGACCCTATCAAAATTGATCCATTAAATGAGCTCATCACAAGTTAATGTGCTAAAACAAGAAATTGAGAAGTTGAAAAAGATTAATGAAGAAGCAAAGGAAAGAGCAAAGAGAGAAACCCTCAAGGTATTGGAACAAATCTTGGAGCATAGGGTTAAAAGAATTGTGGACAAATTGGAAAATGTGTATGAATGTTATGTGTCCTGGTCACAAGCAGTTGATTAGATAAAGGCCCATGTACCTATATTGGACCCCTTATTCAAGAAATGGCAACCTATACATCACACCTTAACCACTTTGTGCAAAATTTTACAAAGGAGTGTTGAGGCCCCCGTAGCTTTAAAGCCTATTGAGTAAATGGTTTGAATGGTCACAAATGAATTTCAATACATGTCTGCAAAAGAGAAAAAGATCAAGGAAAGAATGGATTCATTTCACTCTCTAAAGCAGTGGTTTGGGCCTAAGATACTAAGGGATGATGATCAACTGAAAGGCTCCAAGGATTGGACAGATGAGTTTAGAAAAATTGTTCCCAAATGCCTCACTAATATACAAAAGGATGGTTACATAAATTTTCACCGCCTTAATTTAACCTTGGATGGAATAATTGCACTGGATGTTGGGTACTCAAAATTCATCGTGGATACCAAAGGGTTATTAGACAACAGATGGAAGAGTCACTTGTCCAACACAAAAAAAATCCAGGAGTACAAATGGCCTCATGATTACACGGTGAGCCAATGGGAGGAGACATATCTAGCTCCCCCAAAAGAATAGGCCTTGCAGTGAAGTACCGAGCCTTGTAGATACTATCATGGAGAGAGGACCTTGCTAGATCTAAATGATCATGGGTACCTTATGATGAGTAACAAACTTTTGTATCTTGCGAGTGATGTAGACTTCAACATTTGATAAATTCTCTTCACTTCTCATCTTTCATTGCTTTTAAAGTATTATGTAATCCTATGTAAAAAACGATAATTAATTTTTTTTGATTTATGTTAAAAGTGGGTAACTGACAAGAAACTTTTTGACATGTCAATCAGGACAAAATTTTGAAATGTATTGTAAAATATTTTTGAAGATCAATAGAATGAAGTTATAATTGGTGGCTGAATTCTAGTTTTAATTGTTTATTGAAGTGAATTAATGAATGTTATCTTGATGTCTCTAGTTTGATCTTTCCTTGTTATTTAAATCAATATATCAAGGGTATATCTAGCTTATCAAAACATATTTGTTGTCAAACAATTCATTTTGTACTACATTTTGGTGTTAAATCTTTGGTAATTATGGTTAGTTTCATCACATTCAAATTTTGAATTCTAGGAAATTATATACTGTAAATAGATTGATGGCTGTTTGGATAGTGAAATTAGCTCTCTTAGAAATTAACTGAAATATCTAGAAGGATTATTTTTATTAAAGAGGATTTTGTGGTTATTTTTCTAACAATGATTTTATAGTGCAGCTAACTTGTTATTTTCATTCAAGATACAAGTCATTATCAAAGTCAAGCACATACCAAGAAGATGGTACTCTACTTCAAACCCTCAACCTCACTTAGTTTAGTTTACTTACATGGGGATATTAAGGAAGTTGCTAAACAATTAATATATATCATTTGTTGTTTGTGAAGGAGAATCCTGTGAGATCCAATATGGTAGTGGATCAATATCCGATTTATTTTTTGCTAATACTGAACGAGTTTAGGGTGTTGCAGCAACCAAGACATTATACTTCAGAACATCAGAGTTTATAGTTATGGCAAGTGATACAAATCCTCCTACCATTCTTGATCCTTTGATTTCATTGGCCAACGATAAGGTATTGATTTTTTCTCTCTCCTTGTACCATTTTGAATTTCAACATTATTGAAACCTTTTAAGATGTTAGATGGGAATTGCAACATTTTTACGTTAACTCCATGTTCCATGCAATACCTAAATCATTCCTTAATTTGTGAGAGGCTTTCCTTCAATCGCCTCTGATATGTTTCAATCGTTCACTGACAATCTTTACATCATGTAGATGTTGCAAAGGTGGATTGAAGGGATTGAAACCAATAAAATAAACACAGTTTGATTCTTATTGTATATGGAAATAATCACATGGGTAAAATGGTGGGATTGAAACTAATGAAATGATGTTTGACATAGTACAAAACCATTTTAACTGCGGAGTTTTCCCATGATCAAATCCCTTGACTTGCTACACTTTTTTCTAATTTTGATGAATTGTAAGAGAATAAACCTAATTAACTTGCACAGGAACATAAATATTTGGACTTATACTGATGATGAGTTTTGAACCTTTTGGTGATGCTTCTGTGTATTTCTTTAAGTAGTTGTTTTCTTGCAAGTTTAATGGATGCCTTAAGTTTTGTTATTAATCTTTAGTTTTAAAATTACAGTTGCAGAAAGTACCTTATGTGTTTGTGCCTTCAAAAGTTGAATTGGGCGATGCTTGTAAAGTGAATGGGGAAGATGATGTCACAGTTGGGAAACTTGTTGTGAAACATCAGGTTAGTAATTTTTGGATGTTAAGGCTTCCCAGTTGGATATCAAAGATCTTTTCTCATCAACTTAATTTTGAATTTCTGTATAAATGGATTCTTTAATGGTGTAGGTCTTTACTGAGACAACACATGAACTAGGGTTGACATTTTTGTTGTCCCAGTCTGATGGCATTCTTGGGCTTGGTTTCCAAGAATTTTTTGTTGATAATGTTGTTCCAATATGGTTAGTGTTGATAGCCTTCATTCTATAATATCCCAACTTCATTCTATAATATGAGTGTATCACCTTTCTTAAATTTTGAACAAGGTTATGAAATCAAGGGTTCAATATGCATATTTCAGGCCTATGTTGAACACTCTATTTAAGGCATTTGTTGACAAGGCTACAGTTTTTTAATTGATTTATCTTTCTGATGTGTTTGGACTTTCTTTTGTAAACTTGCAATGTACAATGCACTTTTATTCTTTCTGAATTGAGACTAATATTAATTTTGTTGGTTGTATTGAGGCACACCTACATTCATGGTGGAAAAGGAAACACCCCATTACTCATATCAAATGGCATGTTGCATATAAAGGAGGAAATATTCTAGCTAGGTTATTGTTGACTGTGTTGAAGGTTGAGAGAGCTTCATTTATGGGACATGATCAACACTCTCCTTGGATTCTACACGTTACAACTTGCTCTAGGAAGATTACCCATGTTGTAGAAGTTTTAAGAGATGAAAGGGAATGTGCTCGCATTGAATGGATTCAAGCATGTGTTTCCATCATTGCAAAAATCTTTTGGAGAAGTTTCTTTCTTGCAATTATTTCTCTACAATATTGTAACTCAGATTTTCAGTCTTGTGACTGAAAATAACAATTGTAATACTCTATTTGTAAGCTGTAACTAGAACACCTTTCTTTTATTAATAAATTTCGCCAATTTTTCCTTTGCAATGGTTGTCTTATTATGTGCAATTGATGATTGATGTGTATTTCTGTGTTTTATGCTTAAATCCTCAAATATAAGTCAATTAAAGTGACTAAATATACTACTAATTGACATCAATTAATAATTAAATTGACTAAATATATTTCCAATTGACAGAAATCAGTGAACAGTGAATAAAAATGACTAAACATACTACCAAATTGATAAAAATGATGATTAAAATTAATAACAAAATACACTACCAATGCACAAAAATTAGTGAATAAAAATGATTAAATAAGTGACCAGTTAAATATATCAGTGAATAAAAAATGACTAAATAAGTGACCAAATTACAACAATCAATGACTAAATCAACGACTAAATATAACAATGGAAAAAAAGTGACTAAATAAGTGATCAGATCACAACAATGTATGAATAAATCAATGAATAAATATACTACCAAATCAATCAATCAAAACAACCAATAAATAACTAAAAATGGTTTAGTCATCATTTTGGTCACGTTATATATAATTGGCAATAAACTACTAGTGGTCACGTGACCAACTGTAGTCATTTATAAGCAATTTTAGTAGTTTTTTAGTAGTTTATTGTTGTTTTTGTCCTAGTGATCTTTGTTCCAATATTTTAGGTCATCATAATTTTTATTAACCTTGAAGTGTCTACCCATTAGATAAGGCCTCCATTGTTTTCCTGCATGAAGAATAGCTAGCATTTCCTTCTCATAAATGGGTTTAAGTTGATTCTTACCCTTTAATTGACAACTCTCAAAAGCAATGGGTCAATCCTCTGATATTGGGAGTGGCAAGCACTAGAGTTGTGCACATATCCTCCTTTAACATTTCAAATGTCAAATTAGCAGATTCATTGGACAATGAAAAGAATCCTTCTTCAATAAAGTTATGAGGGGTGCTGCTATACGACCATAATTCTTCACAAATCTTCTATAGTATCCTGTCATTCCCAAAAATCCCCTCAATTTTTTAATGGTTTTGGGAATAGGCCATTCCATGTCAGCCTTAATTTTGTTAGGATCCACCTTTAATCCTTCATGTGAAATTATGTGTCCAAAGTACTCCACCTCACGAAGACCAAAATCACACTTGGAAGGTTTAGCATAGAGTTTATGCTCTTCAAGAACTTGTAATACTTGATCTACATGTTGCAAGTGTTCTTACCATGTCTTGCTATAAATCAATATATCATAAAAAAAACTAATAAAAAATTCTTGAAGAACTTTTTAAAGATGGAATTTTTCAAACTTTGAAATGTAGACAGAGTATTGATAAGACCAAATGGCATCACCAAAAACTCATAATGACCCTCATGAGTCCTAAATATTGTCTTACAAATATATTATTCCTTAATTTGAATATGGTGATAGCCAAATCTAAGATCTAACTTTGTAAAATACATAGCTCCATTCAATTCATCTAGCAAATCATCAATGGTTGGAATAGGAAACTTATCTTTGATGACTTGTACATGTTGAGCACTCTATAGTCTGGACACATGAACCAAGTTTCATTCTTCTTCTAAACCAACACCATAGGCGAAGAGTAAGCAATTTTTCTATTTGATAATTCCTACCTCTAACATCTCCTCAACAATCTTTTTTATCTCACTTTTCTATATATGTGGGTACCGGTAAGGCCTAATGTTGGGCAGTTGGATCCCTAGAACTATTTGTATGGCATGATCATGATCCCTCTTAGGAGGAAGTACTTTACGCATATCTCCAAAAACCATTGAGTGATGCTCAATTATTGCTTGCAAATCTGGATGGGTGGGAGCATTAGATTGTGAGACTTATAATGAACATAACTGGGCCACAAATCGATCCACTCCTTTCTTAAGTAACTTTGCATTTGATGAGAACTCACCATTTGTGGGGACTTTTCCTTCAAGCCTCTTAGCTCTATTATCTTTCCTTCTGATTGGAATCTCATGAACAATTCTTGGAAGTTCATCTCAATTGTTCCTAATGTAGTAAGCCATTGTACTCCCAAAACAATATTTGTTGCACCCATGGAGATAACATACATTGGGATATCAAGCTGATAATCTCCCATGGATACTTAATGCTATGGAACTTTCTATAATAACCGATAGTACCACCATCTGCAATCAAGACCTAAAATTTTGGAGTTGGATATATAAAAAAATTTAGATGAGTAGCTAGCCTTTTGTTGATGAAATTTTGAGTACTACTCGAGTCAATCAACACAATTACTTTTTGCTTCTTTAAGAACCCAACTACCTTGAGAGTTTGTGGGGCACTAAAACTAGAGAGTGCATGACAAGAAATGATTGGATGTGATTCATTATCTAAATCCCCACCCCCCTCAAATATTGGTTCCTCCTCTTCTTCCTCACTCAATCCTTCAATATAAAACAATTTCTTTTCACTACATTTATGTCGTCAACTATATTTACTGTCACAATTGAAGCATAACCATTTTTCTCTCTTCTCCTTAATTTGTTGTGGATTCAACCTAGTAGGTTGTGGTAGTGAATGTGTAGGAGAACACCTTTCACTAAAATTATATTCCTGTTTGTTGGCCAAATTTGCACCCCCTACTAAGCTGTGAAATAACTCAACAAATTTGGACTAACATGGGAATGCTTTCAGGTTGTGGGTATCCTATTGTGAAAGAAGACCTCCAAATTATGGGTTGGCTCCCCTTTTGATGTCACCTAAACTAATGATTTCTGAGGAAAAAGGTAAAAGATGCATGAAAATGAACATTAACTGAAACTACTAAGGGTGATACACCAAAAACTGACAGACCTATAAACAACCTATTCACATTCAAAACAATGACATAAAACTTTGTTCACACAACTCATTTGCACATGCATTTTCACATAAGTAATTTATAAGGAGGTTTTTTTAGCAGAACTCTTATAAGGAAAACAAAATTTCACAACTAGCAACACTTGATTTAACTAACACAACTTATAACCTGTAACAATGCATTTTTTGCTAAATAGGTGCTTAACCATGAGACAAGACTACAAGGAAAGGTAAATTTAAAAAATAATCTGATCAATCACTAACAACACACAATAAAATATAAAATGAGAAGGTAAATGTTCAATTTCATTGATTCAAAGTACTAAACTGTCATTACAAGTCCATCTGAGTTACAATACTACTCCTACTGAAAAAGATAACTCCAAAGCCAAGCTATCACTCTACTGGAAAGAAAGAACTAACTCCAATAACAAAGATTGAAGTTACTTAAGTAAAAAACAACCAACTCGTCACACACGAGTCCATCTAGAAGGTTCTAGTCATATGCAACAGAAAAGGCCAAAAAGAACCTTCTAGAAACCCTTCAAACTATCCTCTACATGAAGCAAAGTCAAGCCAAGTCAATAGTCACACTAAAAATGTGACAAAAATGCCTCCAAACAGGCCCTTTTCCTCTAAAATCAGCAAAACAACCTCTCACACATCCCTCATGTCTGCCAATCATCATGTTTCTCACACATGTATTCAACCCATTTGACCCACACCTCTAGTGCCTTTGCAAAATACAAGACTCTAATTTGCATTCAAAACAATTATAATCTGATTAAGTGATTTATAATACATCACTTAAACAAATTAATTTACATTTCAAAAAGAATGCAAAAAGAGACCCCACCACATCTTTGGATTACATCAATATTGCATCAAATAAATAACATTAAAAGTGATTACAAATCACTTAAATAATGTCTTGCAATTAACATAATGCAAAAATAATGAAATACTTTAAATGCTTGTAAAAGCATTCAAGCAAAATTAATTCCTCCAAGGCATTCAACTAATTTGGACTCTCCTCCACTTCTACATTCAAGGCCAAAAAGACATGACCATGACTTAGTCAACAACTCTTGATTTTTCAAAGACAAACAAAAGGCCCATAATTCGGCCTATGTGAGCATAAAGGGATTCCACACTCCTTGGAAGGCATATTTTAAAGTCTTAAAGGCATTACATGTTTCAAACTTGGAGGACTTAGCATATTTTAGAAACAAGGCATATGGTTCTCAAATGAAGTCTAAGGTAAAAAAAAATGCCTAAGTCATAAACCTTACTTCAAAGACCACATAACACATTAAAATGTGTTGCAATTTTTAAAAACAAGGCAGAAAAAACCCATCGGCCTCCATAGGGTTTCTAACCCTAAACAAAAGTGGAAAAAGCAAAAGAACTCGACATTTGTGCTTCGAAGGTTCTGGAGGTCGACATTTTATTGCAATCGGGTTTCTTTGAGTGCACAAAAAATGGTACTTAGACTAGTTATTTAGCCAATTTCTTGATCAAATATGTGATTTCCTCATTGGACGACTAAGGTAATGCATTTTTTAGAATCAAAATCTGTATTTTCATCCTTTAAAGGCCATTATATGAGCTAAATAGCTGCGACCATGAAAATTTCTGATCATTTTGTTGTTTCATTTCTTGTCTCTATGATTGTTCATTCTGTTTTAGCCACCATTGGTGACTATTGAAGCTCGAATGGAAGCTTGATTATGTGACAAAAGCTTGTGTAAATAAAGAGAATCAGTTAAACAACCCAGGTAAGCTTTTACCAGACCCATTCCTTTTTTATTTTTGAGCAAAAGAACTCATTTCAAGCCTCCATACTAGAGAATAAAGCAAAAAATGTCAATTTTCCTCTGCATTGAAGTTGAATTTAAAAAACCCCAGTGTATTTCATGATTTTTTGAAGAAAATATGCTCTTTTTGGCCACGACCATGAAGAATGAAATAGGGATTTGATTTAAATTTCCCTGCTTTTATGTAGAACAAAACTCCATGTTATTCTTTCAATATCTCTGTATGTGCAAATTTTAACTCAAACCCCAAGTGGGTTTTTTTGATTTGGTGAAGAAAAACAAGCTTTTGGTCGCGGCCATGACAAATTGCATTGGTTTTTTGACATACTTTTGTGCCTCTTCAAAAATATCCATTAAATACTTCTGTATATGAAAATTTTTCCACAAACTCCAAGTGGGTTTTTTTGGCTTTTGACAAAAGAACCATATTTTTAAGAAGAGAAATACCTTCAAAGTTGCAATTCTGAAAGAACCTAGATGGGTTTTTTGCTTGTAGAAGAAAACTTGACTTGTTGGTCGTTGCCATGGAAAGAGAACTTCGCTTTTTTAAATGGCATTTTATGTGTTTTGAAATGTATTTCAATTTGCTTACAGAGGGTTTGAAACATTTTGTTGCTCTTGAATACCTCCATCATATTTCTCTTTCACCATCTCAAAAGTTTTAATTATAATAAACCCAGATGGGTTCCATTTCTTTGTTGTATTTTTTATTTTGAAATAAAAACCCCAAGTGGGTTATTTGATTTGTGAAAGAAAATGACCTTACAAGGCCACCATGACACATTCTGTATATTATGAAAGAAAACCCCAAGGTATTTCTTTACCATCTTTGAATCTTCAGTCTGTTGTGACCTCTTGAACAAATGTAGAAGGGATCACCCATGTGGTTTCTCCAATTCCAATGGTCTAATAATAATACTGACCACTTTCTTCATGCTTAACAACTTTCATTCATTTTTTGTATTTTAAACTTTGCTTCTATACAATAGTAAGGTCTGGAATATTTGATGTATCAAAGTCATTTATAACAATAGCAGGTGCTTCTATGTTATTCACCGCAATTTCCTCTTTTGCATTTTCTTACAGAAAAATAGAGACATAATTTCCTTGATCCAAACCTTTTGCACTCACTATTAATATTGTCTTCAACAATGCCTTTTGTCTAGTCTGAATTATTATCAAGAATCTCGTGGTTTTGCAAGTCGCCCAATAAATCAACAACTTGTTCAGATGCACAACGTGAAACTGTTGACTTTGAGGCAATTGCATTCTTATTATTACTTGGCATATTAGTGGTCTCATATTTTGAACTTTATGGTCACTATCCTCTATAATTGTAAAGTTCCTTGAAAGTTGGTAGCATATGCAAATCCTTGATTAAGTTCTTTTCACTGTCACACAATTCATTGCTCTTCAATTTAATGTATATCTTTGAAAACACCGCCACTATCCTTGTTGATATTCACTAGCACACACCTTGTCATGCCCCCAATTTTGGATGCCAAAACCTTTTTATTGCTTTATCAATACACATATATAGTTCTTTTGTTGAGTTGACATCTAAGATTCTCATGTTTGCACTCTTTTACATGACTGTGTTTAAATGTAAATGGTTGATCTTCATTGTTTGATACTTTTCAGCATGCTTGCCTTGTCTTTAAATGAAAAACATTTAAATTTTCTGAAAGGAAACAACCTATTGAATTTTTGAAAAGCAACAACATTAAAGAATAACATTCATCTTGGATACAACATAAAACAAGTTTAATACCTTATCTTTGGATGCTTGATTTGTTTTGTGCACAATATCCTGATGTAAATGGCTGACCATCTAAATGTAAGCTCCATTTTTGGACATTATTGTTTGAAATGCATTTCATTCATTGTGCTTGACATCATCATGATTATATCCAATGTATATGGCTGCTTCACTTTGTTCATTGTAGTCCCAATATT
>VDFB02265561.1:0-10317 GCA_007258455.2 Sequoia sempervirens
AGATATGTGACTTTGATGCTATTGTTAAAAAGGCAAAGCATAAGACAGGGTTTGGTGGAGATTTCCCTCTGAAAATTGGTATAAGCGAGGTTTGTCCTTCAATTCAATCAGCTCATGCATCAGGCGATGAATTGAGTACTTATGGTTTCTCTTTCCATTCTAAGAGGACAAATTTTGACATTACTGGTGAAGCGCAGAAGAAGGCAACCAAAGAGTATCACCACAAGGATGATCTAGAGGATTACTGGGCGAACATCAAAGATGACTTTGAGGTGAGGAAGAAAAGATACTCTAGGCTCCCAGTTGATGTGATCAGAATGTACAATGTCAAGTTGATCCCTGACCAGTTAGAGGATGACGAGAATTTGGTTCAAGATGATGTATATGAATCGGTCAAGGACAGGTCTATTGGAGAGATAAACTGGTCTAAAAACGAGATAACTGAGCTGGAAGAGCTAATGGCTCCTGTTATGAAGTTTACTAAGTCATGGTTGAAGCACAAAGTATGGGAGCTGGAAAGTGAGAAGGTACCTTGTACCTTTAATCTAATGGGAAATTTGAATCCTCTTTCCACCTCAGAGGAATCCGGTGAGGATGATTCCAAAGGAAAAGCTAAAGGAGGCTCACCTTTCAAGATCAAAATCAGAGGCCCTAAGGAAAGTGATTCGGGACAGAAAAGGAAACCTAAAGGAAAGAAGAGAAGCTGAACTTTGAGAATAGGTAAGTCTGTAGAGGAGGAGGAACTTGAGCAAGCAGAGAAAGAAGATATTCCTCCAGAGCCGAAAAGGACAAAGATAACTAGGGCTTCGAAGAAGAATAATCAAGAAACTTCCAAGGATGAGGAAAACCCTCTAGTGGTTGATGTGGAAGGTTCAGGAGAGAAAACCAGGGTTTATTCAAGGAAATCAAGGACTCCATCTCCCAGGGAGACCATGCAAAAAAAAGATCCTCTTCCAATGGCATCCACTGTGGAGCAACAAAAGGCTACTTCCCCTTCATTAAGTGTACTTGAGCAGGCAACCCATGAAGATCATGAGACTAGTGGAGAGGCAGAACCATTCAAGGAAGGAGAACTCTTTGGTGCAGTAGCTGAGCTCAAGGTTGAAGATGTGGAAATGTACCCTTCTCCACTAGTATAGTATGAGGATTCACCGGCAAGCAGCAAAGACAACAGATCCCCTGAGAAGGAGGATGTCCCTATTAATACCCCATCACCTCTGCAAGAAGAAGAGCCCGATCTAGGTAATCAAGGTGATCAGTCTCCTGAGAAGGAAAAGAATGAGACCGCGAAACAGCATGAAGAGGTCAAGACAGATGAAATCCGGGCGAATCCTGCTGTCCCGGATTGGTTGGATAAGGAGGTTACAAGAAAGAAACAGGTAATTGTTGAGGACACCCCCCTCAATTGGGATGAAATGTTGGCCAAGATTGGCAAAGGTAAAAAGAAGAAGATGGCCAAGGTAATTTCAAAGATAGAAAGAGATGAAGTAAGTAATAGGGTTATTCATATTGCCACCCCTACTGCTGATAAGGGTAAAGATGAGGTCACTGGAAAAGATTACAATGTACAGACTATCAATCTTGGACCCGCTTCTTTGGAACAGGATATTGAAGAGTACGAAGGGTCCAGTGCAGTCATAATCGGGAGATTAAGGAAGGAAACATAGTCCAAGCATGAGCTTAAAAGGGAGAATGAAAGGCTTAGGAAACGCCTAGAAGACTTGATGAAACCTTTGCAATCTCTTCACCCATCCTCTTCTGTTGCTACTGGTTTCTTGCCTAAAGAGACTATTTCTGAAATTGAAAGGATGAAAGCTTCTACTCAAACTACAGTAGATTGGTTAAAAGATGTACAGGTGAAAGGAGATGATGCAATAAAGGAAATCCTTTCAATTGGAAAGGATGCAGTAAAAGCTAAAGATTTATTAGAGCATGTCTTATCTCAAGATAAGCAGGATATTGACCTTTTATTGTAGAAAGTTAAATTGATCATGGAGCATGATAGGGATCAGTTGGTTGTAGATGGAATCCTTTCCTCGTCTAGAGTTAATGAGCCTTGGGAATGGTTCGAGGCTTTGCAAATTCGACAGAAAGACATTAGGAAGATCCATAAGCGAAAGAAACAGATGGATGGTGATCTGACTGGTGTTCATGATGGATGTATTGCATTCTTCGAAATAATGACTGGCAGGAGGAAGATTGCTCCTAAGTACCTGAGCTTAGAACATTTGAGGGAATGGTGGCATGATGTCTATGCCTCTGATTCTGAAAATGTTGTAACAGGTCATCAACTAGATGATGCGGCAACTTACTTGGTTGTGATGGACAAGTACCAAGCGCATAGGGGTGAGTGGGATAAAATTGTTAAACGGTCAAAGGAAGAAATTGGCTCCATTGAATGTCGGCTCAAAGTCCTACCTTTGCCACCTGTTGTCGAGTTGGATAGGTTATTTTTGAAGGTTCATGAATCGTTGGATCAGAACAAGGATAAGGGAAGCGGTAGTTAATGCCAATTTTGAAATTTGTGCTTCCCTATTATTATAGGGCATGTGTTGATCTGGGTTGAATTGAGGAATGTGTTTGGGCCGACCTTGATGATGTATCGACATATAATGTGTGCCTTATTTTGAAATTCCTGAGGCTGACTTGTTTTGGCTATTATATTTTATAAATGTTTGGTTGGGCCGACATGTTTGAGGATTCTCTATAAAGGGCATTCTTGCCTCGTTGTAAGGGTGAGTTGAAAAAGATAATAAAGACAAGCTAGATTAGAAAAGAGCTAGAGCATTCTGTAGTAGAGATAATAGTTAGTTCTTGAAGCAAATATTGTAACAGAACAGTGGAATTGTTGCTGCATCTTGGTGATCTAATACAATTGAAGGCATTGTGGCTTCTTTGGTGAACTCTTTTGTGTTGGTTTATCTTGCATGATTCCCGTTGTTCCATCTTTGAAATTGCTTAAAGATCTAAGATTCAGTGTTAGATCCAGAATTAAATTAGTTTGGTGAATAGTGTTCATGATTTTATACTTGGAATGTATGTAGCAATCTCTGGTCTATACTCCGAGTAACTATCTGATTGTAGTAGGCTAGTGAAGTCAACCTGGACCATACATCTATCTGTGCTTGGTTGGATTGTGGATGAATATCTATAATTTGAAAATCTATTTACCCTAGAAGATTGCACCGTTCTTGTGATATTGCATTGTGGGTTAAGCAAGAATTGGTTATTTGAGATTGGTCCATTCCAGATATCTGTCATTTGCATTGTTCATCCTAGAAATAGTTTAGATCTCATTATATCTTTGCACCCTTATCTTTTGTTGTTTCTTTATCATTTGGTTAGACTTAGGATCTAAAATTATCATATTGCAAGATTCGATAAATTGGAAAGATACAGTTTTCTTGTAGTAAGGTCCGATTGTGATTACCAACATTTTCACATATTATCTGAGTTGTTTATGCATTGTCATGACCTAACACCCGAGAGACCTTGGGGTGATTTTCAGTAATTTATTGTTGAAGATTACCTTTCAAGAGAGATAGGATATTGTATTCTATCTGAGTTGTTGCTGTGCAGAAAACACCATCAACAGGAAGGACTGTGTGCACTTGAGAATTTAAAGATGACTAATTGAAGCTTTGAAATGCTAGAAAATCTATTTTTTTGACCTATTGGGACTCATTCACCAATTTGGGCGAATCAGTCCCAAATCAAGGTTTCTGCACACGAATAGGTTTTAGGGAAAAGCGTATTTGAATATGCAAAAAATTCTAAAAATTACATGTAGTGGGACTCATTCGCCATTTTTGGTGAATCGGTCTCATTTTGATTTTTTAGGAATTTAAAGTTTAGATCTACGCTCCAATCTCTGCCCTTCCCTCCCAAATTGATTTATGGATTCGAATCTAAGAAAATACTTGCAAAATATAATATAGACTTGATTTTCTTATGGGGGGTTTACCTTGGTCAAAGTTGTACTTTGGTAATTAAACCTTGATAGAAACACTGAAATTTGAATATAAATATGAACATAAACCCTAGCCTTAAGTGTGTCTAAGACTAGGAAATCTGAAACATAATGCACCCATATTCTAATGTGTAAGAATATAATGCATGAATGGAAACATGAAGATGAATGACTCACTTTGAGAGACCTCTAATCACCCCAAATGAGCCCTAATGATGCTTGTACTTTCCTTAGGCTGAATGTAGAGTGATAATGGAGGATGGAATCACTTAGGAAACAAGTCCTTAGGCTTGGATTGATGGCTAGTTGCATCTCCCCAACCTAGAATCCATCATGATTCACCATAGATAACCAAGATCAACCCTTGAAAATGCTAGATATTGAATGAAAGTGAGCTTGATAACCTGCAAAAACACTTTAATGCTGCTCCAAGACTTCAACTTTGCTTGCTTTTGAAACTTGAATGCTCTTGTGGAAGAATGCTTAAAGATTCTCAATACTTGTCTCTTGAAAATTCTTACTTAGATGAGAAAATAACTTAGAAGCTTGCTTGTGTGTGAGGGGGAAGATGATAGACAAAAATGAGATCAAACTATGATTTGAAATTAGAATCTAAGCTAAGATCAAACACATAAAATCTCAAATCTAATCCTACACATACAAAATGAAACTAAGCTAATTGAACATACATTAAGAAACCTATGATTACCAAAATGAATGCAAGAAATAAGCACAATTTTACCATCTCATAGCAAAGTGTATTCACTTGATCTTGGATTGTTCTTATCACCACAAAGCCTCCAAAGTTCATGTGAAAAATTTGGATGAATGATGCTTGGTTGATTGAAAAAGGTTGAAGCTCTATCAATGGTGATTGTGACAACACTTCATTGCAAAAGTATGTTGATTCTCTAATTGTTATTTGTGAGGAGAGAGGTTTGTTATATAGGAAATGAGATTTTGAATTGATGATCAGGATCGTGTTGGAGAATATCTAGATCAATGGTCAAAATGTGTTGAGAGGATTTAGACATGAGAAGATTGTGCAAAGTTGATTGCACAATTTGGGTGATTGAAGAATAGACTGGCTAGTCAGGGTTTAGATTGATCAGTCTAGATTTGATTGATTACTCAGGGTTTGGTTAGGAATTTGATGGTTGAGTTAGCAAATTATATTGCTTAGTCAACAATCCATGCTTTTCTCAATCAGAAAATGGGTGATTTGAGAAAATCATGGGTTGCTGACTGAGTAATCTAATTTGCTAACTCAACCATCTAATTTTTCTAACTCAACCATCAATTTCCTAACTAGGCTTGGTGATCAGTAAAACCCTAGCCTTTCAACCTTCAATCTTAATTAATGCAATCTTTACTGTCCTCTCTCATTGACTCAGATATTCTCAATGATCTGATCATCAGTATTCCTATCCTCCTAAATAGAATCAAAGATCAACTATACTTTTATCTTGTCCAAATCGCCATTGACTTCAACTGCCCATCATTCATCCAACTACACACAAAATTTGGAAGTGAAACAATCAGCTGTAAGGATGTTCATTGGGAGAAGTTTCATGCACTGCCCAACAAAAACTCACTTTTGAATGACAACATTTATGAGCATCTACAACAAGAACTTCACTTTTGACATGGGAAGCTTTCTTTTACAACAAGAAGCTCACTTTTTCACTTAGAACCACACTTTTTCATTTTTCTGGATTAGCATTTGCATGGAGATTTGAGCATTTGCTTCTAGAACTAAGCATTTGCATTTATTCTGAGTATTTACAATTTTTTTTTTGAGCATTTGCATTTTTTTTGAGTATTTGATCTGGAAATCAAGTGCACGGATCTTGCACTATTGTAATGAACCTCCTTGCTAACGTTTTCTTGTTCTGTAGGTAATAATGGGTTTTTTATGCAGGATTTGAAACAACTCATTTTGTGCAGGGAAGACGATCAGTCCAATATTTTTAGAGCCACAATCATTTTTTTTATTAACTTAGGAAAACTTTCATTTGGTTCACTAAAATGAACAACACAAACTCACTTTTGATTTTGATGTTGTTAAAATGAACCAATTTTAAGATTTCTAAGTTAGGAACTTTTGTTTGGTGCTCTAAAATGAAAAAATAACAAACTCACATTTAGTTTTGGTGCTATTAAAATGAATCAATTTTAAAGCTTTCTAAGTTAGGAACTTTTATTTGGTGCTCTCAAAATGAACAACACAAACTCACATTTGATTTTTGTGTTGTTAAAATGAACCAATTTTAAAGCTTTCTAAGTTAGGAACTTTCATTTGGTGCTCATAAAAAGAACAAAAACACTTCAATTTTGGGTTCTAAAAATGAACACATTTCATGTTTTCATAATTAGGAACATTAATTTTGGTGTATAATTTAAAGAATGCAAAATGGTTTCTATTTTTGTTGACCAAAGTTAAAACCAGGCTTGATTCTCTTAGAAACACTTCAATTTTGGGGCATAAAATGAACAAACTATTCTTGTTGTTTTTACACCATTGCTATCTTAATTGCTTGATGTCCTGAACACTTTAATTTGGTGCAAAAATAAAAAATAACAAGTTGTTTACATTATTCACATATTTTTTGGGGATAATACTGCTCGAGGTGTTTAAAATGAATCAATTTGCTATGAATTGTATGTTGTGTATTCATTGATTGGTAAACTAAATGTTTGTCTTCTCCCCTCACACCTTTTGGCGATCTTGGGTGAGTGAGAACATTTTGAGCTTCACACTTTTTTCAAGCATAATTTTTTAGAGGGACTTCCTACTTGAGGAATCTCCCGTTTTGGAGGACTCGTGGGCAACCCAAGCGGTACTTTCATTCTGGATCACTATATAAATATTTTGTGAGTGTGAGGAAAGTTCATCACTCATCAGGTGTAGATGTCCTATACCAACATATTCTTCCTTAGCATCCTTGTGATGCATAAAAACCTACAAGGGCTAGAAGGTTCTTAATTGAATAAAACACCACATGTATAGGTGCCCAAAAATAATATCCCCAAAACATGACTAAGAGCCAATTGTTTTAGAATCCACCCTATTATCCAAAACATTATTTGAAAGTGGTGCATCATAATTTACTTCCGAGAAGTTACTTGCCAAGTCCGACTACAGGCCCATGCCATAAGTTGCATGTAAAATCATCTCTTTGGAGCATGAGGTAGGCCCACCTAAAATTATGGTTTCTCTCCACTAGGGTTGTAATTGTGTGTTAATGTTAAACTTTCCCAATTACATTAAAAAAAATTGTGACATCAAATTCTGTGTTTGATTTAAAGGAAAAGAACACATCAAAACAAACACTAAACAAGATGTTCAAATAAAAAACCCTTTGATTTAATGTATACTTGTGAAAGAAGCCTTATGTTTTGCACTCCTTGAAAGGATTTATCCTTAAAGGTTTCCAAACATTTTGGATTTTATTTTAGGTTACATTGATCAAGGTAAACATTTGGTAAACTATGGCTTGGGTGTTTTGATTTCACAACTTGAGCTATAGACATTTAGGTCACATAAAAAAGTCCATGCTTTTGAGTCAGTCTAGTGCTATTATATCATTTTCCATACTCAAGAACATAGAGGAAACAAACACACAAAGGTTACAAACTGCCATTCCAGCTCACAACCTTTTTTTTGACACTTAGGGGAAAAAAATGAAGTTATTTATAGGGTCATTGTTCAAACAAAACATTTGTAAAATTAGATTGGTCACAAAGTCTCTCATCCATTATTCCCATACTAATTATTTGAAATCAAAATCAAACAAAACACTAGGATCATTCCTTCACTTAGATGTCTATGATATTAATAGTTACTTGGAACTCACAAATAGTTCAAGTGGCTTTCCCACAACATATCCTCTAGACAAGGAAGTGAAATATTGAATCTCATTATTCAACATTTTGATTTCCAAAAAGTAGCCACATTCAAAAACAACACTCAAACCCTAGGGTATTGAGATTCATAGCAACCATCTCAAACACCATTACAATTTATGACCATCTGGCATCCGACTGTTCCCGTTCAACAACATAGAAATAACATGGAAGCCAACAAAAGAAGTGATAGCATCCCACTAGCAAACCCCACAAATAGCAGAAGAGACTAATGAGGATATAAACCAAGTGACCTTATGATAGGGTATTGAGTATCAAAACATCCTCGACGCATGTCGATCTATTACCCAAATTACTCTTATCAAGGGTCACAACATCAAATAGGGAAACAACAACAAGGATTTCAAAATTACCATCAAGGAATAAATCTAGAAAATCAAATTGCCCTAGATAAAATTGAGAGAAATCTTGAGGAAATTAAACGAAATCGAAATTTGACATATTGCCAATGACATGTGCAAAGTTGAAACATTACATATCCTCAACCAACAAACATTATTCCACAAACACCTCAATATCCACATTAACAACATTTCCAATATCTGCAATATCAAGAAGTTCCACAACACCAAGGCGTACCTCAAGTGCAATATTAAAATATACCTCAAACACAGTATCAAGGAGTTCCACAAAATCAAGAGCAAAACAATTGAGAAAAGCCATCGAGGAAAGATTACCAAAGAAGAAGGATATTCACCCCTTTGGGAGCAACTTTAGAGGTAACCATGCACAAATTGGTACAATAGGAACTTATCAAAATCAACGATAGTTCAACTTATGGTGAACCAAACTTTAAAATCCCTTGGTATAACAAGTACGAGCAATGTGAGTTCCACAAAATCAAGGGCCACCCAATGAACATATGTGCTACACTAAAAAATCTCATCCAAGACCTCATTGATCAAGGAGAAATAGCTATTAACATTCAAGGTTCATCTACCAATGACAATGTGGACAATGTATCAACCTCAAAAGTTGAAAACAATGATCAAGAGCAAGAGGACATACATAAAAAATTTATTCCCAAGCATGATCAAACTCAATCACCCAAGGCTAGAAATGATTTAGTCCAAAATGTATTAACATCATCCAACCTCATGATAGTACATATTGATGATCAAGAGATTCCTAAGCCAACACTTATACCCAATGTAGAAAATATAAGCCAAGAGCTATCACCCATATGCCCATAATTTGAGGAAATCCAAGGATCTTTTATAGTCAATCCTTTCTTTGAAATTTATCCATGTCAAGAAAGTGATCCAAAGCATATCAAAGATGATACCACACAGAGTCAAGATCAAGAATCCCTATCATCAAAATACTACAATGACTTGGTAGATATCTTCCAAGACATCCAAGGCTTTCCAAAGAACACATCCATATACCAAACACACATACATCTACCCATGAGATGCTTAATCCTAATGGACATGTATATGATCTTCATCCAACACAAGAGTCACCTACTCTTAACATCTTTACACATGATCAAAGAACATAATCAATAGACATATCTGAAATTGATCAAGAAGAAGCATTAAGATCAAATACATCCTCTAGGAAAGTTGAAGACATCAAGCATGAAAATATGGAGCAGAGTATCTTAAAATCAACAAAGATAATGGATAATCCTGAGCAACAAAGAATTAGGTATACAACAGTCAAAGAAGCACCAATATATCTTGAAGGGCCTTCAAAATATGATATCTCACAAAATCAAGTTGAAAATATCAATCAGGAAGTTGTCCCACATATGGAGGATTCTATCAAAGAAGAAGCTATCATAATTGAAGATCCACAATAGAGCATAGAAGGATTAGCACCTTGTCTCCAAGGTAAGACATATCCTATTGCAAATAAAATTTCTCAACATCAAGATAGATTATTAGGCCTACATGAATAGGGTATCCTAGAACCAGTATAGATTATTGGCAATCCTAAGCATCAAGGTCTTGGTTATTCAACAATTAAGGGATCTAAGAATATTAGTGATACCTCTATGATATTGGGGGAAAATTTATCTAATGCAAGCATCGACATGGATAGCACAAAGAGTCCTTATGATGAAATTTCTACCAATACTACAACTAGCCATGTCATGAATTTTCATCCACGCATATTTCAACCCTCTGATTGGGACTAACAACAAGACAAAAAGCTATATCAAAGAAAGGAACAAGTCATTGAAGCAAATGAATCAGCAAAAAAAAATGGACAAGAAAGATTCAAATGGATACAAAAGAAAAAGAAAGAAAATCATCCCTATCAAACTCCATTAGTCAAAGAAACTATGGGGAAAAATAAAAAAGGGAATTTCATCCATCAAAAATGTCCACTAATGCAAAGAAAGCTTCAAGAGTGACCTACAAGGTATATCAAGATGTTGGTCCCAATCGAATCTCCATATCCACCCATCA
>VDFB02265563.1:0-43146 GCA_007258455.2 Sequoia sempervirens
CCAAACTATAATGTCCTCATTTTACAAAAAAAATGATTTGTAAGCAAACAACCCAACTTCCGAGTTTTCCTGTAAGCTTCCTAGTGAGTTGGTAAGAACTCCAAAGTTCTTGAAGTACTCAAGATGCGTCTTGTAGAGATGTCGTTAACAATAAGCTCAATTGGTCTTGGTGAGCCTTGTGATGCTTTCATAATCGATTTTTGACCTTTTGGGAGCACTCCAAACTTCTTGGAGGAGCACACTATTTTTAGAAATTCACCCAATTGCCTTTGATGATCATTTTAAGTCTTCAATATCATGTTGGTATGATCAAAATTTGGTTTTTATGTAATTATAGTGCATTTCGCAACTTGGGTTAATTATTCACTTAAGTTGTCTAATGTTGAAATATTAAAAAGGACAACTTAGTGTAATAACTCGTTTAAAAGGTATTAAGTTGTGTTTCAAGTGGACACCTAGGGAAAAGGGTCTTTTACATTATAAAATAATATTATTTTCCAAAAAGATTTTTGTGAGGGGAAAAAAACTATTATATTTTAAAATTGGTTATTTCCCTCCAAAAAGGTTATAAAAGGAGGTTGTGGGCTCATTTCCAAGGTTAGCCATGAAATAAATTTTCTTTTTCTGTTCGAGAAAACTTGAATTCTTCCAAAATCTTTTGAGGATGAAAGCCCTCTTAGGATCATTAGTTTCAGGGACAAAAACTCCTTTAGCTAGTTAGTGTGATTTCATCCAAGAATCACCAATGAGCTACAAAGAAGAGTTCCAGTTTTGGGTTGTAAGTATGGAGATTTTTAATATCCTTTGAGTATGTAATATCCCTTGCTACTTCTGATCTAAATTTTTGCTCTCAAGGAATATCTCAAGGGTTACCAAAATGCAAAACAAAGATCTTGGTTACTATGACCTTCTAACACTTTAAGATTTTTCACCTAAAGGAGAGGAAATAGACCAAAATGTCAATGTTCACACTTCTTAAACCACTCTACAAAATTCCCTTCAAATCTGGCCTAAGTTTGCCTCAAGGAATATTGTCAAACACTTCTTATGCAACCTAAAGCTTGCTGGTCTAAACCTTTTCAGTTTGATATATAAGCACCAAATGATGTGAAATGTAATTCTAAATGTATATAATCAATGCTCAGATGTATAAACAATGAGTTAGATGCAAATGCAACTTCTTTTTGGCTTTTCAAATGCAAATACATGAATTCCATGAACAAAATGATCACCTACAGCCAATTGACATTTTGTCAAACAATTGGCATGCATACTAATATAATACTCATGAGAGATATAAACATGCTCATAAACAACAATATAAGACCTACAACTTATATCTCCTTATTGCAATGAAATCCCCAATACAATGAGCTAGATAGACGCCAAGACTCTTGGCTTACAAGTCATGCCAATACAATTTGTAAATCTGATATATGTAGCTAGCTACAGCAGCAACATCATTATTGACAAATCTATATATGCAAACTACCAAAACTAATGCAATGGAACCTGATAACAAGTCGCCCTTGATTGTATATGAAGAAGCAAGCAATATCATCTCCAATTGATCTCTTATAAACCCTAGTCAATGGCTCCAAGCTGCTGCCCCTGTTTCTGATGTAAATGGAGAAATAAAATTATATTCAACACCAAGCAACCTCCAATCACTCTTAATAGAGTCGTCTAGACCCCAAGAGCCAAGCGCCTCCAACTCTAAGTACAATCGAACCAAGATGGAGCTGTCCCAAGCAAAATCGTGCCTCCTACAAGCTGGTAGCAGCGACTGGAAATAAATATCAGAACTTATTATCAACTGATGATGAAGTAAATCGATCCTCCAATGATGTAGATTCAACGTACAAGTTATCTCCAACAATCCTCCAAATCGTACCATGCAAAATTAGCCCTTGGCCACTAATTTTGCTCAAGTGAAATGACTGAAATGCCACCGCCAACAATGCAACAATATCAGCTGATACTTTCACAGCCTTAGAGTTGCCAACCAAAGAGAGCTTTCGGCCTCAATGATCGAATGAAGAAACTGCAGAAAGCATAGGCTTCCCCAAATGAAATCAATTCAAACAATATTCAACAACCGAATGATCAACAATGAGCCCTTAAGATCATTTTATACTTTCTTGGAGGAGCACACACACTTTTCTTGCCAATGTGGGATAAAAGATATATTTCCCATTATAATTTTATTTTAGTGACTTTATGATATAATTATTTTATTTAAGTCACTTTATTAAATTAATTAAATATAAAGTCACCTTATAATATTGATTTATTTGATAACCTTATAAATAATTAACTTAATACCACTTTTTTTAATTTAATTAAAATAATCAATTAGTCATCCTCATGAAATATCATTATTTTGGACAACTTAAATAATTAATTTAATTAAATTATGCTACCTCCAAATCGGGGACATTACAGAGTAGTTTTTCCCTGGTTTGCTAATATATATGTGAGTTCTCAATTGAAGGATCTTTTAAGACAGGACAAGTCATACCATTCCTCATAGGTAGGTCATCCCTTGCATGCAAGTAACATCCACTGTTGGTCGTACCTATTGGAATGCTTTCTCAGAGTTGTCTTCAGTGTTATTCCTTGCTGTTATTAATCTATTTGAAAGTCGTACAGTCTTGGAAGAGCAGATTAAGTGTGATGGTGAGCTGTACCTTATGCAAGTTTGTGCTTATGAAGGGGATGTGAGAGTTTCTTGGCCCAAGCACTGCATTTTTGAAGAGTTTTTTTTATGTGAGTAGGTGGTGCTTACGTCTTTGGAGATCAGTTGCATTCATCTAGGAGTGGACTTTTGAGGTTTGGATAAGATTTTGGTGTTTTGTATCTGCTGTACATGTTTTTCCCAGCAACAAAACACTTTGTAACAGACCTGTGCATGACTGAGAACGTTATCAGTTTGATTTAATATTTTTCTAGTATGTTTGGTTGTGGTTGGGTGTGATTTGGAGTGCTCTATCGGTGCTATTTCAGTCTGAAGTGTATTTCCTATTCTGGGTAATGAGCATCAGCATACAAAGTGGATTTCAATGTATTATTAGTGCATGAGATCTGAGTTGTCAGTATTATCAAAAGCTCAGAGTATTTCCAAACCTACAATCAGCATCATTCATCCCTTATAAGAGGCACTTTCAGTTGATTATGTATTAGCTTTGGTGAGATTGATATCCTATGACTATCATGCTTCTTTGGGCTATTATATCATGTTACAGCAGTACTATTCGTTATCAGCATTTATATCAGCAATCATTCTTCTTATATGGTGTTTATAATGCATATGAACTAATCTTGTAATAATTCGAATGGTTATACCACCGAACAGTTGTCATTTCTATGCATTTTATATTGTAAACATTGGATGGTAGGGTATACCACCAGTGTGTTGTATCTTTGCTTATTGCTGATGTACTTAGCAAACTGAACAAGTGGTTACATTTGTAATTTGCTTTCCCATTGAATAAGTGGAAATGCCCTTTGTTTTCAATTGGAGAGTGGATGATTTGTAATTGCACACTCCACTAGATAAGCATGAAGTGTTCTTTCTTTCAGTATTGCATATCCACTCCACAGAATAAAGGAGGTTGACTGGCTTGCCACCTACTGCATTTCCTCTGCAGTTGTGGCATTCAAGTTGATTGTATAATCCTGAACACCATATGCTCTCACCTTGCCCATCTCAGGAATTAGGTGATCTAAAAGTGTAAAGGACATTGCATTGCATCTTACTTTCAGCTAGAAGTTATTTTCAAAAAAAAAAAAAAGAGGTGTATATTACACAAACTCATTTGATTTGTCAAATATTGTTCAATTCCATGTTTGAAAAGTACATTTCCAAGTTTGTCTGCAAGTCCTTGTCAGCAATTTCATCATTAGTACAAGTTTGGCGCCCTCCTCCAACTCAATCACATGCTCGAACCCACGATCAAGAGGATAAAATGATGAAGTATGAGGCATAAAACGAGTCGTTAATGCTACCGTGTTTACATTAATATAGTTTAGGGTTTATACGGCTTTGGTTTTAATTATTTGAGATCTAAATTATATAACCAAAATATTTACATAAATACTTGTCCAAGACATTACATCATCCCTTCGGTCTCTATAATTTTCTAGTACCAAATGCCTCTATATTTAGGTGTGATCTATAAAGGATTTGAATTCTGTAGTTCATGGCATGTTTTTCGAATGACAACTATCTTTTGAATGTTGGAAAGTGTATCAAACGACACGGGGCATCAAAATGTAGGTTTTGGTAAAAGAGAAGACAAGAAACTAAGTATTTTTCTCACTTGGATGAAATCAGCAACTACAATAGCTGGAATAAGCAAAATCCCCTGACACAAACATAAGTGTTGGTCTATGAAAATTTGCAAATTTGTCACATTTCTATTTGTGTGTGTCTCATGACATTCGAGTTCTCAATTTTCGCTCTTCTTGGTTCCTTTTCTCAATCTCTTTGGCACCCAAATGCATTGTAATTCATTTATAGTCTCCTACGGGACGTGTATGATTCATTCTTGGATGCTTATATGCATTCTTTTGAGGGCTATAGTCAGATTTATATTGTCATTTCTCTAAGTTAGGCGGTATCTTAAAGAGCACAGGCAAGGGAACTGAATTGAGAGCGTTAGAGAGGTTATTTGAGTTAGTTACAATAGGATAAAGCCTTGTTTTGCAGGCCTAGCAGCTGCTACCTCTTGTATTGCCAAATTTAAGTACATAAGTGGGTATTGCTCATCTTTTAGCTGGAGTTTTTACCCAAAGTGGGTTTCTTCAGGGTATATGTGTATTCTTTGTGGTGTTTGTGCTCTACTTATGTTTCATTTCCTTGCACATTAGATGTTTAACAATTTCAGTCATGCATGCTCTCTAAAAACTAAGTTATAAATCTGTAAGTTGGTGACCACACATGTGGGCTATCCACCCTAGTTTATGGATCAAGAATTTGTCTCTTCTTTGATGTCAATGAAATTCATTTTTTATAATAATGCATTTTTTAGTTTGTTAAGTTTTGTTGAGTGTAAGGAAAACTTTTACTCTTCAGCTTACCGAATGGTATCATGATCTAGGTGGGGTATAACACTGGATTTAATCAACCTTATATTTACAAGCTATCACAGAAGTATGCATGCATACACAATTTATTGCAACTTCCTTATTCCATATAAAATATAATTAGAAGTTTGAACTGAACAACTAAATTAGGAACGTATACAAAATAATCTAGTATTCTGATCTATAATCATCTCCAACATATTGAAGTCGGGAAATTTCCAAAACCTTACAAATACAAGCCTTATTCTAGTTGGAAACAATATCAAGCAAAGGAGATCTCAAATTGCAGTATATACAACTCACTTGATGAAGAAAGGGCTCAAATGTGTCCCGTGCTTTAGCTACAGCTATTACGCAAGCAGTTCTACATACAAAATGGAATTATTCACAAAAAGTCATTCCCCAAGTACACAAACATATATTCTTCAAATGCATCCAATGTAGGGAAACAATATATATCTAGTATGTACAAAATGCCAGTTACCTGAAATAATTTGTTCCATCATGGATATCTTCAACGCCACAGGCATTGACAATCTCCTCACAACTGATAGGTGGACACTTAGTGCCTCCAGCAACATATCGGAATTCTGCCATAGCTCTGTGATATTGGGCGCCTCCATAAAGGCGCATTCCTGCATTCTGAATAGAGGAATGCACAAGATTGAATATGTTGAGAGAAAATACTTCATCCCATTAAAAAAGAAAGGCAAGAAAACCTAAACACCTAGCTTTTAACAAAATCCAAGATCATATACACCTACAATAGGAAAAATATTATAAAAAACAGAACCATATAAAATTCAAAACAGGGATTCTGGAAGCATATGCCCTCTGTTATTAACCAGCTACCAATTTCCATGGATCATTGCAAATGACTACCCAGACCATTGGTAAATTCAAGATGAGTAGCTTTCCCATATAGATAATTGCTGAACCTAACACCATAAAAGTATGGAAAAAACAATTGAAAAGATAATTATCCTTATGTTCCACAACATCTGATAATCAAAGTCATGCTGATTAACGAGCATCTGGAGAAGATTAAAATCAACAATTATTTCTTTCCAGAACATGTTTTCAGAATCTTGTAATCATTTGCAAGAAGAGTGGGTTCACATGGTCCATTCTGAAAGCTCCATTTATTTCGAGTAGAATTTTCTCCTGCTTTAAAATGTCCTGTGACGGCCAATTGGGTGAGACTTGAGAGTCGTGGTCTGTAAATAAACAATGTTCTTTCAGCTCCATGCATGTTGGTTGTTCCCAATATTTTAGCCTGACAAGCATGATGCTTGGGAGCAAGATGGGCAACTCCTCTTTTCTGCATAATCTCAGTAGTTCTCCTGTTTTCTGAGCCATTCAAAAGCAGACTATTGATTGTGTCAGTTTGTTTTTGATGCTCCTTGGTACATGTAAACTATTGAAATATGCACTTGTAAAGCAGGGGCTTTTGAAGTCCATGATGTCCTAAATTTTTGCTCAGGTTCTGCATGCTGCCATCAATGGAATGAACTCATGAAGGCCTGAAATAAGAAACAAATCAATTACAGCAGAATTAGCAGCATGCTGACAGTTAGCACTTCCACCGTGGGATTCATAAAGACTAGTGACAGGTTGGTCAAAAATTTGCAGGCACAGTATCCAGCAAACAGAAGCTTTGTAGGCCATATTTTTATGTTCGACTCACGCAGCTGAGGAGTACTCAAAGGATAGGAGATGGGGTGAAGGATTTGACAATACTTTATATTAGGAGAGAAAGGCCTTCTCAAATGGGGAGTTAAATTGCACAAGTTTACCTTTGCATTGACTGAGTGCAGCACTTGGGGGGCACTTGAGGCCTTCATAATGGAGACTGCATTGTGATTTATACTTAAAAGGGTTGTTGAAATATGCTAACCAATTTTTTCGTTGAAAATTTCACACACAATCAACACTTCGCCAATTGAATTAGCGTTAGCATTAAAACTGAAATCCAAGCTTGAAAGATCTCAACGCCAAGAATGCACACTCAATCCCAAGGAAGGATAGGTGTTGTCATATGGCGGAGAAACTAAAAACAATAACTTGAAATGAAACAAACTCAACGTCAAGAATGTGCACTCAAGATCCCACTGAGGGCGAGGTGCTAACATATGACAAAGTTATTAATTGAAACTGAAACAATTAGGCGGATAACCAGCCATGAAGATACATCTATCTAATTCATCCGCTGCGGCGGGCATCCACTTAAGAGTGGGGATTCACCACTTGAGAGTGGGTACAAAGAGATATCAATGTTCGTTCTCCACACTGGTGGTAAACCATCCAGGGGTAATTAATATGGAATAAATCAAGTAATTGCAGAGACTTAAAACGGTTGGATTAGTACTACTAAAATCTCAACCTTACAATCACAATTCTGAAAATTACTAATTACAATGATAGAGAACAAAGCTAAGAAGAGAAGAATGAATACTAGCAATGTTCTTTTACTCTCCCAATGATAAAATAAAGACCAAAACTGAAATCTCATGAATCTGATATAAAAACAGAGTTTCTGGAATTCTGATCAGCAAACTGTAACACCATAAAATGCTCATAACTTCATCAAATTACCTCCGATTTACGTGAAACAAAAACCAATGTGCTATTGGAGGATAGGCGCCCAAGTTCAGATGAAGAAACAACAACAAAAACTCATCATTTAATTCTTGCACGATTTTCAATGCACCAAGAATGGTACGGCCTTCATGAGGGGCGATTTGGCAAGTAAAAATCAGAAACTCCAAACAAAAATCTGCAAATTGGTAGAAGGGGTCGCCTTGGGTGTAGGAATAGATACAAGCAAATTAAATTTACTCCAAGAGCTGTATGCAAAAACCACCTTCAGCTGTAGATGAACCAGCAAAACCAAAACTGTAGATAACTCCAAAATTCTTCAACATATGAACTCAATCTGCTAGTCTGAGTTGAGAAGCAGCAAAAGACCAACTAGGTGTTATATTTCAAACACGAAATTGGTTAATGGCTAGGAGGTAGCATCCTTGAAGCAAAATATCACTTGTCATTTTGACAGCATAACAGTAAGATAAGCAATTGGATACCAAGGCTGGAGCAAAGCCTTCACTTTATAGAAGCTCACAAAAACTCTTCAATTTCTTAAGAAGGCACACCAAAAGACACAAGAGTCTTTTCAATTTCCAAAAACAATTAATTCTCAAGATGGCGTCCCTTTGCAAAAATATGAACTTCACTTTATTTAAAAATATCTCTCCTTAAAAGAGGCGTCACTTTTTCCCCAAGGCATAAAGACATTATTAAAAGATAATAATAAACACCCTAAGGCGTCCCCTTCCAAGTCCTCTTTTAAACACAACTTAAAGTTGTTCTCCTAGGCCAAGGGGTCAATTGCAAATTATAACATTAATGCCTTTATTCACGTGGCGTTTAAATTCGCACCTGGAATGCGTATTTGAAACGGACAGCTATGCAGATAAACTGCTCTTCAAATTAGGAGGGGAAGCTCCCTCTTGCTGATGGTGTTTGAAAGAAAGTAAACTAAAACTAAGTTGCCTATCTTTTTGGATCAACTTAGAGCACAAAGGTTTTTTTAACACAAAGCGCGCTTGGAGATTTTACGATGAAGTTCAACTACGACTAACTTAAACTAAAGACGTTCCTAACCTCTCAAGTAATAGCAGAGCAAGAGAAGTTAGAAATTAACAAGGTAGATTCTCTGACAAAAATACTTTAATAATCTCTCTCCCAACAAACACCTACACACTTCACTCTAAGCTGAAATAAAGATCATGAAAGCATAACATAGATAACGGAAATCCGAGATTTTAGACCAAGGCAAAAGAGGCTCATGATTTATTACTCAAATCTCTAAAACAAACTCCCTTCTAACATGCCTTGAATAAGAAATTGCAGCTAGGGAGGCTTGCAAACTTATTCTTAACACAATAGAAAACACCAATCTCACTAACTCCTTGTTGGCTAAAGAGGCTCAACAATTTGCTTATCACAATACAAATGAACAATACTTGAGCAACAAATAGAAGGCACAATAGGCTCAGCGTTTTGTTCTCATAAGCACGGTTAAAGAAAATAAATGAGCAAAGGCTCTTATTTATAGAGAAGCAGAGGAGTAGGGAACCCTAAAATCTCCTTGCTTTCACAATCTAGGGCTTGCTCAGCAAGCAAGCTTTATTACTAAATCTAGAAAGAAGAAACCCTAAAAAGCAGAAAAAGCGAGAAACGCCAACTATTACATCTTATCTTCTTTCTATCCTCAAAGAATGGATAAGGATTATTCCAAGAATAGAAAGAAAGCGGAAAAGAAAGCTTCTAGAAGAAAGCTGCTTTAAAGCTCGATCACATCCGCTAGGAAGTCTGAGATTGTGTCCCGGTTCGGTGCATCTATGCCATCCACAGCAAAACACCGCTTTTCAAGAATATCTTCAGCATCTGCAATGGATCTTTGGAAATCTTCAATCTCATTGGCCGCTTTATTGAACTTTGCTGACATCATTGAAATATGACCTATCCTTCCACCAACTGGGCAGCAATTATGAACAACATTCTGGAACTGATTTTGCACCTCCTCAAGCCAGCGTTCTTGGGGCAATGTCTTATGTTTTTACTTTCATCCATCTGTAATCTTCTTAGCATATTTGTCCTTATGCATATTCCACATCTTTTTCACATTCATCCTCGAAGGTTACTTTAGGGCCAGCGGGGAATGGAAGCCTTTTCAACCATGTCGGACTTTAAACGATCAGCACATAGCCTACTGGCTGGGATCTCCCTAGTAGCCGGGTTGTAATGCTTAATGCAAGTGATTACGAACTCAAGGCTCTGAACTGATATAGGAATAGACGCTGCTGCGAGGAGTCCAGAATGACCCAGGTTCCTGATTGAAGCGTTGCCTGCTCTCTCCAAGGCGTGTAGGTCGAACACCGGCTTGACATGATGCAAGTCTGTCTCAGCTGTTTTGATAAAAAAAAAAAAAAGTGCTGATTCGGACTTGAAAACATTAGATGTACTCATTTCAGAAAACTAGAAGAATATTTGTAAACTTCATACGGATTCGGACAAGTCTTGAACAATTTCTATTTTAGAATGCTGATTTTTGTGCTTCAGCAGACGAATTTTGAGAACTTTTAAGGATATGGGTTTTGTTCAGAATATCAATGCAAGACAACCCAGATCGTCCGTTTTCGAAAATCTTGAATTTTGCCTGAAAAAGCAGCAAACCCTAATTTCTTCAATTTTTCCCGAAAAAAGCTGGCATCTGGGTTTTGTTCAGAGTATCAATAGAAATGGACCCAGTTGATTGAAATTACAAAACCCTGACGTTTGATCGAAAAAGCAGCCAACCCTAGGTTTTCGAAAAAAAGCTGCGATATGGGTTTTCTTCAGAAGACTGATTGGAAAGGACCCAGATGGTTGAAATATGAATGCTCTGAGGTTTTCACTGACATGCAAGATAAAAGCACTTGCTGCAACTTGATGAAGTTTCTTGAAAAATTCTTCAGAAGGTGGAGGCAAAAAGACCTAGATGACTGAAAAATTGAAAGCCTTGGCCTTCTGCTTGAAAAACTTGATCTTCTGGAACAGAAAGCTTGAAAAAGCAAGGGTTTATGCTTGCTGGTCTGAAAAATCTGATGTAAAACCAGCAACTATGAATTCTTTAATCACAAAAATTTCTCAAACTTGCTGCTCCAACTTTCTCCTCTGGATGCTACCTGCAAAAATAATGAAAAATACATTGAAAAGAAGTGTTAAATAGACTTAGGTTTTGATTTTAGGTTTTGCTTTTTTTCTGCTTTTATTTCAAAACCCTAAATCTTATCTTCTCAAGTTTGGACGCCATCTTCTTCTTCTCACAATTTTGAAATTTGAAAATCTTCAAAAATCTTCTAAGGCATGAAGGTTTGGGCGCCTTTCTCCAAGAGGGGCGCTCAACTTCACCAGTGTTAGTCAAAATTTCAACTTTTTCAACTTTTCTCCATTTTAACATGCCACTTCGCCACTGATTTCTCGTTGATTGGTTTACCCGACAGGCGAGCGGAGTGGTTCACTGCGGAGCCGGACTGATTCTGAAGAAGATGTTCTGGAGGCACCTCCGGCTAAAAACTTGATTTCGGCCTCCGAATTCATGGGAGGCTTTTCCTTCTAGGGGCGCCCAATTTCTCCAGTGTTAGCCATTTTTCTGATTTCTAAGTTCTTCATTAACTTCTCTTCGACAGATGATCTTGTCAAATTTTGAGCTTCGGACGTCGGATCGCTGAATGTTTGTGCTCATCGCGAAGCTGACTGAAAATGAAAAGGGGTCTTCTGGAGACACTTTTGCCAAAAAGTGAACTTTCACCCTTCAAAAGGTTGGGCGCCTATCTTGACTGGGGGCGCCCAGTTTACCAACACTTAGTTTATTTTTTGACTTTTTCACTTTTGCTTTGAATTTCTCTTTTTACCTCTCGTCGGACCTTCTGTTCAACCTTTTGAATCTGATGACTGCGAGCTCCGTTTGTCGTGCTGAATAGCTCACTGCAAAGCCAGTTGAATTCTGAAGACATCCCGTTATAGCTTCGACTGCAAATTCCTCTATCTGCATCCTTGAAAAGTTGGGCGCCTTTCTCTTCTTAGGGCGCCCAGTTTCTCCAGACTTAGAAAAATTCATAATTTATTCAACTTCAAGTTTCAGATTTTCACTTCATACCTTCTACTTTGACTTGAATTTTCCGGAGACTGGATCATCGGATGCTCTGACGGGGATATCCATCGCGAAGCTGACTGAAAACTGAGCAACTTCCATTGGAGACCGTAACCCTAATTCCTTCATTTGGCACCCTGAAAAGGTGGGCGCCTTTCTTCAACTAGGGCGCCCAAACCTAGCAGACTTAGAAAATTTTCATGACTTTTCACTTTTCTTCCTCGATCCTCGTGCATGTTCATCATTTCACTTTCTGCTGGAAGTTTTGAATGCTAAAATTAACGCCTGGCAGTCGGATGACCTCCATTGATGACCTCGGAACTCCAGATATGCTTCTGAAAAAAAAGCTGAATAGACCCAGTAGGGCAAAACTGATTATTTTAAGATTCTGACTGCACCAGCCTGATACGGACACATTTTGAGCCAATCAAAATCAGTTCGGACCCTGGCGGACCAACTTTCTATTTTTAGAAATTTTCTATTTTTTAGAAAATTTTGCCGATATCCGTTTAAAGAAAGAAACCCGAGAAAAACCAGAGCGTTACTATTTAGAAAATTTCTAAAAATAGCAGTTTTCCTAAAATTTAGGGATGGCGAGATCACAGGTTTTTGTAGGTTAAAATTGCTCTTAGCGAGACGGATAAATCGAAATTGAAGAATTTTGTGTTTTAACCCTCCTTAAGTTGTGCACACCCAAATTTTGACCTTTTTGGTGATTTGACAGAACTTTTACTCATTTCTTCAAAATGTCTAAGTGTAACAAAAATTTTAATTTTGATCTGACATTCACCAAAATAAAACTTCTTTAGAAAGCCGAGACTTGAATTGCATTAAATGCTCAATGAAAATAGAACACGAAGAGTGATATGACATACTTTGCCAAAAATAGAATTTACTATAAATAGTAAACTCCCTGAAATTCCATAGATCCTCTGAACATGGAAACCCTAATTTTATCTCAAACAAGCCTACGGGCTTCGGAATAGGTTGATGAGCGTCGACAGATCACGATGAGAGGGGACATTACAGTTGTTGATGTGGAGAAGTATGTTTTCCTGTTGAGAGACAAGAAACTAAAATCGATGGGGCTACATGATTGATCACACCTAACGGACCATGAGTGACTTTTCATCATCTACTTCAATTGAGGTCTGATCCATCTTGGTCTGCTGTGTATTTCACTATGCCATAAATCGTTGGTTGGAAATTTTGAATTGTATGGATAGATAGTGTTTTCTTTCTCCTTCCTTAAGTAAACTTGCAAGATTTTGCATGCAAATACAGGTCAAGAATATTAACAGAACTTCTTGGATTATTTAATAGCTAAACGAAAACTCTAGAGTATAGAGCTTTATCACTTTGCCATTCTTTGTAATTTAAGATGATCACTCAAGCACCAGTCTAAGATTTAGATCCGCTGATCCATAGTTATCATAGATATACCATATCGCATGACTAATTCACTAACATGAATCTTAAGGGAATTCAACTAAGCTAAAAATGCTTGTTATTCTCTTAATGTTTTACTTAAGAAAATAGAAAATTGTATATGAATTGAGTTTGCTTGAGTGCTGACATTATTGTAGGTAGTAACATGCATGAAATGAAAAGAGTAAACAGCTGAAAAACATAGAAAAACAGGATTTACAGCGGACAAACCCAATGTGGAGAAACTCTGGAAGACTAAAGACAATCTGTGCCTTCTCTTGTTACTATCTTCTTGCAATATGACAAACCAATTTGCATTTTTGAGATCTCCAAGATATTAGCAACACATCAATAATATTAATATTCTTCTAGCTTTCCTTTTTCTGCAACTTGCTCCAATGCACTCTCCTACACTGCACTTACATGCTAAAACCCCCATTAATCTCAACCAAGAAGAATTACATGACCCTCAAAGGTTATACATATATAGAAATACTGCAAAGGGACCAAATAGAGAATCCAAAATGACATTAGCCTTCAAAACAATGGAATTCTGAGTGTCTGAAATTCCATGGACCCGTTTGAGTCTACAATTTTGCAACACTATTTATACAATTCAGCAACTCGTCATTGCTCAACCCCAATATGAGCTAGTTTCAACATTACCAGTATAAATACTATTGTATGAGACCATCAAGAACTTGTTGGATTATCTTAATACCTTAAGAAAAGAAGTCCTAAATCAGAGACCAAGTTGTAGGGTACAAAATAGAGGTCACAACACCTTTATGGTCACTAATTGGTACACAAAGAGTGCAAATGCAAACTGATGCTGTCAAATGAGACAAAATATGTCTGGGCAAATTTTTTCACTGCCTCAACTGGGCTAAAACAACTTGGGAAATGAAAAAAGGAATCAGATGATATGGAGACAAAGTTCATATTACAGCAGAGAACTATGATGTCCAAGAGAACTCCAATGACACTGAATGCAAAATATTGTTCCATTAGAGCAGATGTATTGAAAACAAATTTTAAGGGTAGAAAATCTTACTGCAACAGATGATTATGGCAATGCGGTGCGCCAACAGTTAGATAAGACAGATCCAATTCTTTATGAACAAGAGGCCTATCTATAAGGACTGAAAGTAGAAGGAAGGATAGAACCTTCCAGTATTGTTGAGGTAGCCACTGAACTCACAGGACTCGAGCAACATATGGCACAAATTGAGAATATTTTGCAGAATTGAATTCTTCTAGACATATGCTTGCCACTAAGTACCTAGATATTCTCTCCACTCCACTGACAATATGACTCAAATCTTTTATTCTACTAAGTACCTAGATATTTTCTCTTCAGTCAATTGACAATCTGCCTCAAATCCTTTATTTTCTTGGGGATAAGATATGAAACCCATGATATGAGAAATGACATATTGAGTAGGTTAGCAATGCACAAAGAAGTTGTTAGAGATTGAAGAGAACACAAAAAATGGATAAGAATCACGTTTCAGCATTGAGTCCATCACACTTTCTATTTTGCTGAGAAGTGTGCTTAAGTCTCACTCGAGTGGCAAGATTCTTAATCTTGTTGTCTCAAGTACAAGATAAATGTTAAATGTACAGGAAACATGTTAGAAGGATTCTTCATCTAAGTGTTATAAATATCCTAATATACCTCAAAATCATCAAACAAATCACAGTATAAAATATCATGACAAATAAACAACACAGAGCATTGGTAGTTTTGAACCTTTCTGGCATCGTACAGTACTTTGGAAGACAATTACATCCCTTTAAATTGTAAAGAGTTGTATCATATATTATCATAGTATCTAGTGGAATGCACCATATTAAATAAGGAGGTGGAAGCTAGAAGACAAATAAAGACTATATTCGTATGGTGATATGTAATAAAGTTAAATACTAAATACATTTAATATAGCCGAGTACGAAATGCTAATGTTGAGTGTTAATGAATGTAATGTGAGAAAACCCATACACCCTTCTTTGATTTAAAGTACATTATAATTTAATAGAGAGATAACTTAGTTCTTGCACTTTGCTTTGAGTTTGCATCAGCTCTAGCCATAGCACAAAACCTCAAACGAAATACTCATAAGAAGAACAAGCCCGAATGAGTAACTCCCAAACATTGCCTAAAAACTTGGTTGGCCTTACAAAAATCAATCCACAATTGTTTACACATTTGTGCAATTTGGAGTGAGGATTGACAATTTTAGAGGGTTTTTAGTTAGCATTATTTTACACCTTTCAGTGCGACACAAAATGGAACAGATGTACTGTAAATTTATTTTTCAAATTAGAAGAGGAAGCTCCCTCTTTAGAAGAGAAGGAAATGATAATTTGCTTATGTTTTCAACCTCGAACCGAAGGACCTCAAGTACAAAAGGCAGACTAACTAAAATTAAAACCTATATCTTTTGTTCTCAAGCTAGGGTACAAGATTCAACAATTCTGCACTAAACAGGAGATTTTATATCTTGAGACTTCTACTAAAGAAAAATATTTAATACAACCAAGGAACACTAGTGATATTCAGCTAGACATAAACACTGAAGATCAAAAGTAAAACAAGATTGACTTGAAATGAACATAAACAAAGATTACTATGAATGACAAAGATTGTAATACAAAGCTTACAATATTATCAGATTATATTTAACAGAAGACAATTGAACACAAAAACACAGAACTTCGTGAACAGCAATATCAGCAACAAGTAGGGACGAACATTAATATTAAGAATCTAAGTTCAAGATGACATTTATTTATAAAGCTTACAAAACATTGCATGGAAATAAATTAAAGAAACTAACAGCACTTCTGGTTTAGGAATAACTATTTTTGCTTTTGTTAGAAGGGGTGAAACAAAAAATTATTCAAGGAAAATGCTTACAAATACAGCATAAAGAATTCCGGATGACCATAGCCATCAAGATATACACAAGAACAAGATCCCAATGGGTATAAACGCAGAACCAACCCAGCATACAAGCATGCCAATGAACACTACTACCAAGAAGAAAAACCTTCTAGTGCATCCACCCAAAACTAATCTTCTTTATCATCATGGAGGGTCTGAAGCAACAATTGACTTTTATGCTGACCTAAATGACCCAAATCCACCACATACCACACCCTCATTTCTTTAGAGGCCCATATGGCCAAACTGTCAGCAACCTTGTTCCATTCCCTACGAACATGAACAAAGGAAATAGTGTCAAAGTTCAAAGCAAGATGGAGGATTTGTTTAGCTATCAAGACCAATCTCCAAGAGGAGTCCTGAAAATCTCTCTTCTTGAGCAAAGAAACCAAAATCATGGAATTCATTTCACAAACCACCTTCCTCCAGCCCAACTCACAAGCTTTCTCCAAATCCTTTAGAATAGCCCAAGCCTCCATCTTGTGATTAGATTGCATTCCCATGTAATGGAGAAGAAAAATTGATTAGACCCCTTACTATCACACCCAACTCCACCAATCCCAATAGCGCTTGGGTTACCCCGAGCAAAACCATCAATCTTAGTTTTGAAAAAACAATCAGGGGGAGGAGTCCACTTACCCACTCTATTCACCCTCCTAGAGGGCTTTTACCTACTCCCCAAATGAGCCTAACAAGTAGTGGGTAAGGGAAGCTCGAGGAGCCTAGTTGAATACGCATTTGAAGAACATAAGGGCTCCCCAAGGTCAAACTTAGCCTCAATAGATTCTTCGAGCATACTCTTAACCATATACCAAACCTGCAAAGCCACTTGACAGAACTCTTGAAAAATACGTCGATTTCTCTCCAACCATATCTACCAAATGAAGAGGGAAGGTCCCAACTCTCAGGCTGATGCAAAGAAAGGAAGTGAAAACCAAGGGATAGCCCAAATTCTCCCAAAAGTCATGCAAAGAGGAAGCTTGAATAAAAGATCTCCAAAGCTTCCACAAAAAGCCTCCAAATTTCCACAAAGAAAGAACACTAAAAGAAAAGATGATCAATACTTTCTTCACTGCAACCACATAGGAAGCAAAAGGAAGGGCCACAAAATTCTCTTTTTCTAATATTTTCCCAAGTGAGGTATTTGTTATGACACAACAACCATAAGAACACATTGTGCTTAGGCCAACCAATTGTATTCCATATTTGTTTTTACCAAGGAAACACTCTCAAGTTTCCTTGATGAAGCTCTAAAGCAGCATTTCCCTAAACCACCAAATACATACCTTTAGACACATGGCCCCAAGCAAGAAAATTCCCATCCTCTGAAGAACAACAAGGCCACTCAACAAGAATAGAAGCCAAAGTATTTCGCTCCTCCTAAGACCCTCCTCTAGGCCAATTGTCTGAATTACGTCAATGATAGACCAAAGAGCTCCCCAGAGAAGTAGAGTACTTAAAACTATCCACAATAGACCACTCGACAACTGTAAAAATTTCACTTAAGGGTTTGCTAAAGGGGGAAAGAAGAAAGAATATGTGGATGACCATCCCAAGAATCAGTCCAAAAGAAAGCACACTCGGCCTCATGAATAATCTAGAAAAGACCATCCTTAATAAGAGCAGCCCTGCTTTTAATGGTGCCCTAGATCATGGAGCACTTATGAATCAGTTCCATTCGCAAAATGTCCTCTTTCAACTCCACCCGAATATTTATAATTAAGAATGCAAGCCCAAGGCTCATCCGGAAATTTGCACCACCTCCAATATAATTTTGCTTCTAAACGTTGACTATTGAGTTCAAATTGTCTAAGATCAAGACCACCATTCTCCTTTAATTTGCACACCTAGTACCAAATCACTAGACTTCATTTTTTATTATCAACGTTTCCTTCCCATAAAAATTTTTTGGCAAGGGAATCAAACTCCTTAAGGAAACTCTTAGGAGCAAATAGCACCAAAAATATGTACAAAGGGAGAGCGTACAAGACAAAGGCAAGAAGAGTCATCCTGCCAACACAGGATAACCATCAAAAGGTCCAATGATTAACCTTTGGCCAAAATTTGTCCAGGATCTTCTGCCAATTGCTTTTATTTAGAGAACTACTACATAGAGGGACACCCAAATAATTCACAAGAATTTTGCCAATCTAGAAATGAAGAATATTAGCGATTCTATTCTAGATCAACTTCGGCATATTGCAGAAGATACTAGACTTGTCATCACTAATCTGCTAACCAAAGGCAAACAGGTAAATATCAAGAGCTTTCTTAAAATTAACAGCCTCCTTTGCTCTAGCAAGACCCATAAGGGCAGTGTCATCCACAAACTAGAGGTGAGTTTGTGAGTCCAAATCCCAAGCCCAACTCCATCCATGAATGAAACATGTTTCCTTATGTCGCTAAAACAACCTACAAGGACCCTTAGCCATTAAGATAAAACAAATAAGGGGATAAAGGGTCTCCTTTCCTGAGTCCCTGAGAAGCAGAAGAGGTAGTCGAGGGGGAATAATTAACCAAAACAGAGAAAGAAGTGGAAATCACACAACTCATGATCCAAGATATCCACTTTGATTGAAAGCCAAAAGCCAATAAAATAAGTTGCAAAAAAGACCAGCTAACCCTATCAAAGGCCTTAGACATATCCAATTTAATGAACATAGCCTTTGCCTTGGAAAATGACATGGAATGGATAGTGTCGGCCGCCACCACTATTCCATTGGCAATCTACCACCCTTTAACAAAATCCCCCTATTTTGGGAAAATCAAGGGATCCAAACAATTTTTTAAAATTTTCCACAATGAGCTTAGTGATTATCTTGAAGGTCATATTACGTAAGGCAATAGACAGAAAAGAATCTAAGGAATTGGCACCTTCTTTTATAGGAATTAAAGCAAGAAAGGTAGAGTTCATGGCTTTGAGCATCTATTTATTAGATTGAGATTCTCTTACCACTTCCAACAAGTCTGATTTAAGGGTATCCCAAAACTCCTGAAAGATCTCTATGGGTAAACCATCAGGGCCAGGAGCCTTGCATTTCTTCATCTGAAACACAATACTCCCAAGCTCCTCCAAAGACACAAGCGCTAAGAGAGAATTATTCATCTCACCATAAACTAGAGTAGGAATGCAATCTAGACAAGATTATTATCAACCCAAGATTGAAGACCATCCTTTGTAAACAAAGAGTAGAACTTGGCCACCTCCTCAAAAATAGCCTGAAAAGAATTTAACAATTACCCTTGGGCCGTTATAAGAGAAGCCAAAGCATTACCACTTCTTCGCTCCTTTACCGAATTATGAAAAAAGGCAATATTCTTATCCCCTTCCTGAAGCCATTCAATGCGAAATTTCTATTTCCAAAAAATCTCCTCTCGTAACTCCCATTCAACAAGTTCCCTAGAGCACCTAGATTCTTCCTTAAGCAAATCTTCTATCATTCCCTCTTCTTTGATTCTAAATGTGATTCTATCAAGATGATCCCACACCCAATTCTTCATAAGATTTTTTTTTTTACCAAAAGCAATTCTATTCCATTTCTTAAGCTTGTACTTAATGAATTGGAGCCTCTTGAAAAAACTGAACATAGCAATTCCAAAGGTGAGACTCCCTTCTAACTACCACTCCTCAACTAACTGATGCAAATTTGAATCATGAAGCCACATAAATTAAAACTTAAAAGGAGGTTGTTTAGGCAAGGAGAACAGCAAGGAAGAAAACTCGATAGCCAATTGACTTGAACCTCTCCACCCCAAGATTTTAGAGGAAGAAGCCCAATTGTTGCCAATCCAAAAATCAGAGATGAGAAATCAATCTAGCCTTTCTGAAATAGAATCCTCCCCACACCTTCTATTATGCCAAGTTAAAATTTCACTATTTGGTTTCACATCCACCAACTTAAGAAATGAGACATTATCACATATCAAGGCAGAAGAAGGCCCAAGATGACTAACTCCCCCTGATTTTTCCCCCAAATTGTAAATAGTGTCCATACTCATGGAAAGCACAGCAACGAAATGGAAGTGTTTCATAGCCAACCTGTTGGATCCAGCACATGCTCCCCAATCTGATTTCTAGAGACTCTAACCAAAGGATTATTTAAATTTATTTCCATACAAAAAATAGCAAAAGTGGTTACCCTATGATCGAGGGTTTGTCGAGATGGACCCAGGGGCTTCCCTAAAACTCCAGCAATGGAATGCAAAATGTCCTGACACTAAAACTCCATTAGAAGCTGAGGAAGCCAAATCCAAAAAGGAATCTTCAACGAAAGCTCTTCCATACGATCAAACCCCAAATGCCATAGCTTGATAAAAATCCATGCCTAATTATGAAAATAGGGGCCACCATTGAAGATCATATTCCAATTTGCTAAGCGGGAAAACACCACAAAGAAGAAGCCACTTACTCCTAGGATAATTTCCATATCTCCTTTTGAAATCCAGTTGTTATGGGCCCAAGCCTCTAAAAAACGAAAAGAGATACGAACCCCCATATATTTGTAGGTTAATGCATTCTTTGACAAATATAGAACACTATCAGCAACAGCATCTGGATTGATCACCACCACCAAGCATTCCTTGCTTCTTTGCAAATAGCTATTGGGTTTTGAATGCAACCCCTTAATATGATTATTCTTGGATTCCTCTAGAGCATGCACAAGGAAATTAACCGATTCCACATGCCCAGACGATGAAGAGTCCCCTCGACTATTGCATCTTTAAAATAGAGAGAGCAAGGGGTCCCCTAGACCCCCAAAGGATGCCATGCCAAACGTACCATTCAGGAGGCAGGCGAAATTGAGGTAGATTGGTGCAAGCAAAAAGTAGCAGAGTTAGCGGATCAAATCCAAGTCACAAGAGCAAGCTGGATCAAGTGGCTGCAGCCAAGCATGATGAGTCCGCGACTCTCAAGCGGGCGATGGCGAGAAGGAGATAGTATTGGTCGGCGTGATACATAGTTGGCCGAGAGAGATTGTAGCGTGTTGTACCCAAACCAAATTTTTTGCTTCACTAAGGCATTTTGCTAAAAATAGTCTTAACTTTGTTAAAGTGATGTCAGAAGGTCATTTTTGGGCTTTTTGAATATGAAGCTTATGTCAGTTTGATATCAGTCTAATACTGGAGAGTTTTGAGAAAATCCAAAATTTGAAGGAAAATCATCAAATTTTTCTAACTCTGGAGCAAAGAGCACTTTTTGAAAAAGGCTCCCTTGATTTTAGGGGCCCAGATCCTATTTTTAGGGTTTGTCACCTCCAGTAGACATTTGTCCGAGATCTCGCCAGCTTCGCAACGAGCTATCAAGCCTATCAAATGGACTTTGTTCGTACAGAGATTCTACGGAAGGTATAGTGCTCTTAAGCGAGGAGGAAGCGAAATTGGCTCTACGAGGAAAAACGCTTTTGAAAAAAGCACCTTGATTTTCACCCTCGGATGATGTTTTACGGAGAAATGTGCCTTTACTGTTGTCATGAAAACGAGGTCAGCTCCATGATGAACACAGGATCCGATCCTGAAACCGTCAATCAAGATTGTAAGAAGGATTTGTTTTCCCTTGATGAGATGGAAATGAGGAAAATTTGACTAGGTTTGAGAAAAGAGCAGCTTTTGAAAAAGGCACTTGGTTTTTGACCCTTCGGATCTTGGTTTATGATGTTAGGTCTCAGTACCTTTGCAGTCAGTTTTGTCACGCTGTCGATGCACTGTCAACGACCAATCGGTGGAGTCAATCGACCAATGTCGGAGGGTCATGAGAGAGGTCTCAAAAGAGGTTTTAAGTCTAAATTTTCATCAAATTTGGCTAAGTCTGAGCCTTAGGGTCAAAGTTGAGTTTTCGAAAGAAGTTGACTAGTGCGCCCTAACTTGAATTCTGACTTTAGTTAGACTGAACGATTTTTGGGTTGTCATCTCCAGTTCATATATTGGCATGTTGAGTGATCTTTCAGTTTGCATGTCGAGTTAACTAGCTTGCATGTCCAGTTAACAACTTTGCATGTTGAGTTAACTTGTTTGCATGTTCACTTAACTGAAGTGCATGCTTGAAAATCAACTTGAGTTTGCATGCATGGCACATTAGTTGAAGTTGTGAAGACTTTGTGAGGTTGGCGCCTCACTTTTTGTCAACTTCAATTTTGAAAAGGGACGCCTTATTTAAAATAATTAAAGTTTTAAAGCATGAATGTGAAGTATGGCGAATTCACTTTTGATTGTCAATTGAAGTTTTGAAAAGGGGCGCTTTAGTTCTTGATTAAAGCATTTGAGTATACATGGGGTGAATGTGAATTGTCAACTAAAGCTTAATTCGCATGATGCTTTAAATGGATTTTGGCAACTGAAGTCTTAATAAGGCGACTTTAGTTCTAAAAGCATGGTGCTTTATTTAGTCTTTAGTGAACTAAAATTGGGGTGCAATCATAAGCCAAGCGCAATTTTCAAGATTTCATGCATTTCTACGAATTTTGGTGATGAAACTCTATTTATTCAAGCTTTGGCGTCCATTATTTCTTCATCATAAGCTTCGAAGTCTACATTCTTCTTGAGCGAGCAGCAAATTCGAAGGTGCTACAATTAGCCGAGAATTAGTGATTCTTCATAGCAACGATTGATTATTCGGAAGAAAGATTCAGACTTTGTTTTCGATTTGCATGCGGGTTTCATCAAATTCCAAAAAGTTGGCGAATTCTCACAGGCGGAGCAAACAAAACATCTTACATCTTATTTCTTCTATTTCTCACATCTTAGGTACTTTCTTCGCATGTCAAAAGCGGAAAATATTCAAAATCTGACCATCACAGGTTCGCATACTTCAGCATTTGCAACAAAACCCATGTCTTAGATTTTTTTCGAGAAAATTGCCCCGCAGCCTTCATTCTGAAGCTCTGTGCTTTTTTCCGAAGATTTCTTTGCATGTGGGCCAAAATCACATCTTTTGAAAATCAAATCATACAGGTTGTTCAAATTCCGTTGTGCACAAAACCCATGTTCCAGATTTTCTCAAGAAAAATTGCCCCGGGAAGCTCTAGAACCCCTACTTTTCTCGACTAAAAAGTCTCTGCATGCCTAGCTAAAACTCACTTTTTCGAATTTTTGTTGATTTGGGTTTGCTTAGAATTTGATTCTGCACAAAACCCACGTTTCAGAAAATTTTTGAAAAACTTTCCCGCGGTGAGCTATTTTTAGCCTTGTCCAGAGCTTTTTCAGCCTCTTCAGAAAGTTGTCAGAACATAGCCGTGTTCACAGTCAACGGGCAAGTTTTTCAGAAGGCGGTTCAACTAGACTGAATTCAAGACCAAATCGGTCTTAATTTAGGTTTTCATCAGAGCAGCTGATAATGAAGCGTTAAGCTGCAAGAGGAACAAAGATTACTCCATTTATGGAGCCGCCAAAGTCACTCAGATACTGTGCCATTATCTTCATGAAGATGGTACCTACGCTGATCTCGAGGCTATGCAAACTAAGTTCCAGAAGCATGTTCGTGATATCTTGATGGAGATTCTAGATCACATCTCTGTGATGACATCTAGTTTCAAGAAAGCAATTGAAGATATTAGAAACTGTCAAAAATCAGTTGAGGAAAGTGACAGAGAATTGAAGAAACAGATTATTGATTTGGAGAGCGTCAAAGTGCCAGAAGACAGAGTGATTGATGAATTCTTGGTCGAGGTGTTGGAACGAGATGACTCGGAGTGATCTGCCAGTTGGGACCTACAGTTAGTTTCGAGGTAGAGTCAAGAGCAGCAGTTAACTCGACTTTCAATCTTGAGTTCACCGCTGATTTCACCTGTCTTATCTCATCCTAGGGCGTGCATGCTTGCACATTGTCCATTTAGATTAGATGTACTGGTTAACTGATGGTAATTTTCCAGTTAACTGTATAGTTTGCTTTGTTAGGGTTTAGCAATAAATCTTGCATGCATTGCAAGACTGCAGTTGACTCAAGGTGATTTTAGGGTTCCCTACACCTTTTGATGTCTATAAATAAGAGCTTTCACTCATTTGTACATAACTTTTGCGTGATAGCATACATGTTGTGCCCACCTTGCCTGTAGTATTGCTATTTTGTATCTGTTCACGAACTTTTGCACGAGAGAGAAATATGATGCGCCTACTTGCCTTCAATATTGTGCTCTTTTTGTATCTGATCCTTAGTGTTGCTATTATGATGAATTGTTATGCCACATAGGGTTTCATGCAATTATGATGGTGAATTCTCTTGCTAAAGATTGAATATAGTGGCTAGTTGATGAAAGTAAGATTGTGTCTGCGTCTGCGTAATGCAATTTATTATCCTGGTGGCTATCCTTCATGTTTGTGTTCAATAAACTCGTTCAGATTGAGCTGATAGATGTGCCACCTTGCCTTCAAGTTGAGAATCTATTCTTGGTTATTGTGTGATGTGTGTGAATAATAAACTTATTCAGATTGAGCTGATAGTTGTGCCACCTTGCCTTCAAGTTTAGAATCTGTACTTGGTTTATCGTATATTGTTGTTTCCAATAAACTTCTTCCCAGCCGAGCGAATAGTTGTGCCCACCTTGCCTTCACATTGTGAGACTGTACCTGAAGTTTATCATATAGAACATTCTTGCTCCATTTCCTCATGCACTATTTTCTTGAGGAAACTGGATAGATTTAAAGTAGTTAGTTTAGTTGTAGTTAATGATCTGCGAAACCAGAAAATCCTTAGCTGCAACGTTCTTGGTTTTCTTAACCTTGTGCCTCTTCCAGCTGAGAACAAAAAGATAGGACTTAGATTACTTTTCTTTTCCACGCATTCCAGCACTACGAGGGAGCTTCCCCTCCTAATTTGAAGAGCACTCATTACGCAGTGTGCATAGCTGTCCGTACAAACCTGCACTCCGGAGGTGTTAGTTTTTCGTAACACGCATGATGCACAAATGGCCGAGAAAGATAGACTTTTGGCTGAGAAAGAAGGCCAACTGAGGGAGAAGGACAAAGAACTAGAGAGAAGGAGCCAAGAGCTTGAGAGGACGAAGGAAAAACTCTCAGAGGCCGTGCAGATGGTGAAGACAACAAGAGAGAGGCAGTTGGCAAGAAATCAGAAACTTCAGCGTCTACAACAGCAACAGTTGGCAACCACTACCCCTACGTCTTCAGTACATCCAGTGGCGCCCTCTCATCCTCCTTCTCATTGATATTTTTCTTTCTGTAGTCCCCATTTTGGTGTTTTGTTGTTTGGAAGACGACATTGTTTTGTCGGAGGGATGATGTAGTCGACCAAGAGTGATTATGTTGTTTAGTTGGCCAATTAATGTATGCAGCAAATATTTTATGTTATAAGTTGTTATCGGGAATTAAGTCCTTGACCATTTTGATTAGTTATAACAGGTAGTCGTGACGATGGTGTTCTCAACCATCGTCAGCAACTATATATATGTTTTGTTTCATTGAAGTGGGGGACACAAGAGAGTACAGATGATTGTATATTGTACCTATTTCATTAATGAATGAAAGTACCATTGTTTTGTGCATCTTATGCGTTCATGAATATTTCGTATGTATGTTATGTAAGTTACATTCTCCTTTACTCTATTAATTCATCAAGTCATTCCTGTGGAGTAAACATTGTACTTGATATTTTCAGTAATATATCAAACCTGCATATATCTGAAATCCATTTCCAGATTGATGTATTCATTTTCTAGTGAGATATGGCGTGAGTTGGAACTATTTTGAAGCATTGTTCTAGCTTGTGTTCTTACTTGGTGTGTTGGGCATGATTTGACGAAGTTTTCTGAGCAATTGCTTGCTTCCCAGACCTGTTGCAGCATGTTCATAGAGCAATTACAGACCTGTACCAGCAAAATATCCATCAAACATTGAGGTATATTGTTGTTATTTACAACCTGCGTGGTTTATTTATGATTTAAGATACCTTTGGGGGGTATTCCAACTATTTAATTTCACATCAGCACCTATATCAGCAATATTTATCTATATCAGCATTTTGTAACAGAAGACATAACTCTATTTTGGCATGCTTATGTATGAGCTAACATTGTAACACTAGATGGTAGTACCGCCAGTGAGCTGCTCATATTTATTGTTGATACTTACCTCATTGAATAAGTGGCCTATTGTAATCACTCACCACTGAAAAGTAGAAGAGTTGTTATTCCTATTTGGTACTTGCTCACCATTATATAAGTGGAAGAAGCTTTAAGTTTCATTTCAATCTTGTTTATGTGCCCTTGTAATTTCCACTAGAAAGTGGATGTTTACTTCTTTAGTACTATTTATGCGATCAATTGCATAAGTGGTATTGGTTGGCTTGCCGACTAGTGCCTTATTTTCAGTTGCTGATTTGGTGTAATTGTAATCCTAGACACCATATGCTCTTACCTTTCCCATCTTGGGATCTAGGTGTTTAGAAGTGGAAAGTAAGTTGTTATGCTTTTCATTTACAGTTCAAGGTAACATAATTTCAAAAAAAAAATCTAGGATGGTTATTATATGAGAACCTGTTCATCTGCTGTAAGGCTTGTTGTCTTCCTCATGAAGAGTGTGCTTCCATAAGGTCACCAAGTATTGCTGTTGCTATGCTTGAAGGAGACATGCATCATAGGTTTGTTGTTAGCAGCATATATGACACAATAGACTGTTTAAACGAGTTTGAAACAAAGAAACAATGTGAGGAGTTTAGTGATATAGACATAGGGTGTATCAACATTTGTGATAGTGATCTATGTTGGCCACCTATTATCCAAGGGCTTAACGTAGATAATGATGATTATGAGGCTTTCCTTTTTTGAGGTTCATGCTTCTACTGCTATAGATGATGGTGTGCCTGAATTAGAATCCTTTATGTGGGTCCAACATACATGTGATGATAATGTTGAACTACAACACATATTCCAAAAGGAAGATCAACATATTGCTCAGCTTGATAGTGTGCCAGAGCTCCAATTATTTTAGTTTGCTTTGCATGAAGGAGATTTTCTTTGCACATATCAGTATTGTAATCAGGCACAATTTTCCTTTTCATGAGTTGGAGGTTTCTTTTGGCCTCAATTCAAATAAGAAGGTCAACGGATATGGCAACAATATGCTCACATGTGGTTCAATTCGTCCCATGAGTTTCGATTATTTTGATGCTGACCTAGTTTTTTTTTTAAATTGCCTCTACTATTGTGTGCATGCATGGCATGTTATGGAATAGCTCCAACACCTATTATTTATGGTTGCCCTGTAGTGGTGGTGTTGAAGGTGGGATTTTCCTTCATTTTTTGGGGAGCATTTGCAACTTGGTGCATGTGGATAGGAAGCTAAATTTGTTGCAACTGGGTGAGCAAAAAGCTAAGGGAGGTTAGTTCCTTTAACAAGATGGTGTTTGATAGAGGCAAGTGGATGTGGCATCTTGTTCATGGCCATGTTCCATGGGTATCCATGCAAGGTCTGACCTGCAAACTAAACTGGTAAGCTTTTATGCACCCATATCTTCAAAATTATGTGCCATCATGTCATTTGGCTACAAGTTATCATCTTTCCTAGCATATATTGTTGCCTTTGTGCAGTCATGACCCTAGTTTCTCATGAGGTTGATTGAGTCAATCCTGGTCCCTATTGTTCCCCATTTCGGATCTACTCTCGAAGATCTGGATTCTCATTGTGCCTGCGAGAGACACACGTCCCCGAATAGAGCCAATGTTGGCATCCCATTTTGTTGTGTCTCATTTAGTCTTGTTCTACAATTTTGATCTACATTTTGTCTCTCGTTTTCCCGCATTTCATTTCCCATCATTTATAATTGATTTGAGATAATCTACATGGGTTTGGTGTGTTCCATTTGTGTCTTTAGTCACTACATTCTTTTCTTTCTTCAGGACTAAGTACCCTAGTTGAAAAGCCAAAAAATTGACTAAGTGTGGAGGGTTTCTAAGTCTTCCACCTTGTAGAGCGTCTAAATGGGTATCTCTAGTTTCAATTTGAGAAAATTTAGATAAGAACTGGCTAAGTTACGCTCATGCAGGGTTTTAGTCTATTACCGGCCTTTTGCGGGTTTTTTGTCTACAACCAGCCTTTTGCGGATATTTGTTGTCAAACCGATCCAACTCTATTCAAATGGTTCCAAGGTATGGTTCAATAGTGCGTCGAGTTTCTGCAAAGGCCAAATAGGGAGAACACAAAAATGACTAAGTCCAAGCACATGGTTTAGTTGGAAGTGAATCATCTGGAAAGTTTAGTAGGGCCTCGACCCTCAAACCTCTACAAAAGATTAAACTTTGCTAACGTTGGGGTTTTACGAAAAAGGGTAAGTGCACTAATTCACTGTTCAATAGGAGTGGATCAAGGCCAATCCTCCAAAAGGTGCCAATGGAGACCAACTTCTCGAAATGTTCAACAGGAGGTTGATGTCCGACATTGGCCAGATGGAGGCCGCAGTTCTGCAGGTTAACTTGCAGGTCGAATCTCCGCAAAAGGTTTTGATGTGATTGACAGACTTTCTATGCGAGTAGATTTAAGTGAACCGGTTCAATGCTAAGTGCAATTCAGTAGGAGGTCAAGTTTCCGATGGAAGTCAATGTTTCGCATCAATCCAACGGAAGTGGTTGTCCTACAAGATTAACATGCAAGTCAAGTTTGTGCAAAGGGTCAAAATAGAGAAAGAAGAAGACAATGTGGAAAAGAGTAAGTGAACTAATCATTCTAAACAATGTCGATTAGTATTGTTTGGTAAAACATGAAATCTTCATAAAGGCAAAAGTCTATGGGTATATTTTCGAGAACATGTTAAGCAAGAATGTGTCACGAAACCGGTCGTAGGCTAGTTGACCATGTCTTATACTAGTTCTCAATGAGCATTTGAACCCCGACAAAGGTGAAGTTTGGGTTTTCAGCAAGTGCTAAAGTAGGAAGCCATGCCACAGGAAGGTAAAAAGGAAGCAAAGACTTATGTTGAGATGACAAAGGTTTGTTTCCCGCATATCCACACGAAGGCTAGTGTCCTACAAGGTTCACATTGGGATCTATTTTTCACAAATAGTCAAAACGAAAGGATGGCATGAAAGAAGCCTGATCCCAATCCACAGAAAATTTAAATGACAGCGAAAAGATATCAGCTTGCACACAGATTTCGAATTTTTAGACTCAATGAAGATGCCAAATTAATTAATACTAAAAATATTGATTACAAGTGATCAGAAGTACTGTGTATGCGTGGTAATTGCCCGACCCAAGGAGAAGACAAATAATACTGGATTGAACACAGAACCCGTGTCTAATGTGAGTGCCTCTCCAACTTCAGAGAATATTATTCGAGGCTTCTAAACCAGCCCCGGAATCCCCTATGCCAAGGCCCAACTGGTGAAAACGATTGGGAAGATTGTCAATGCTCCGCCCAAAGGTGGCATTGCACTACAAGCAGTGACCAAAACATAAACCAAGCTCAGACTGATGATCACGAGATAATTCAAATCACAGCCATGAGGGATACGCACTTTTGTTGATGCTCGCATGCTATCTGGTTCGATATGGTGAAGATCACTTATTCGGAAGTCGCTCCCTATAATGTCCCCTTCTCGAGCATGATCTTTCAAGTGACCGTTGGCCTATTCCGGAGACCCATAGGCTATTCAAAAGGTGAAATTAGGGTTTCATGTTTCAAAGGATGCTCTTGCTTGAGGTTGGTTGTTTCAATGGCGGATTCTTTCTGGGTTTTCAGAGAGCTTCGCAGTGATATGTTGTTCTTGGCATTCTGAGCATTTTCAAGAATTTACTATTTTTAGTAAATTCTATTTCTGGTAGTGGTCCTGTTGGTTTTGGAACGGTTGGCTTCTTACTTCAGACTGATTAGTTGACTTATTCATTTTTGGCTTTGGGGTACAATTGGAGAGATAAGTTGGAATTATTTTAATTAAGTCATGTTTTAATATTATATTTTAACATTGACTCCCCTTGGCCTAGCTACTTCACTTTAAGTTGTTTTAAAAGATGTTCTTTATGGGTGGGCGCCTCATTGAAAGAAATTAATTATATTTCCTATAAAGAAAAGTTTAATCAAAGCATAAATGGGCGCCAACTTCAAGGAGGAAATAAAGTGTTAATTAAAAGTCAAAGTTTTGCTTGGAAAAGTGGGACGCCATCTATTGGAGGATTAGGGTTTGGTTTGAAAATGAAGATTAGGGTTTCGTGAAGGGTCAACGGAAAATTATAGAAGGAAGCCATTGGTTCTCAGTTAGATCATCTTTTGTCTACAGGAATGTTATGCTGCCGGATTGGCTTTGGGATTGCTTCGAGGAATGAAAGCCTCCTAGCTTAGCATTGCTTCTCGCTTGAAAGATAGCGACTAGTGGTGAGATAGTGTAGTTTGAGAGATTTGTATTGGGATTTGTGCATTGTAGTCAGTGTGTGGCTTTGTAGATCAGATTTTTGCATATTAGAGAGATTCTAGAATTGCATTTTTATTACAGCAGATTGTCTTTTTCATTCATAAGTCAAAAAATACAAAAAGAATCATTCTGGGCATTGTCTAGATCCATCTGTCTATGAAGGGCGCCATTTCTCTATAAGTTGCAAATTTTTTAGTGAAAGTCTGAATTTTTAAAGGCAGATCGAACTTCTTGCTGGGCCGTACCATCTGTCCTTGTCTTGAAATTCGTGCATAAATAATATAGAGTCTTTTGACTAGCTTTCAATGTTCTATCTTAGTCGCCTTCACTGTTAGGGTATATTGCGCCGTTTCCGTCATTTGGGTGAGTTGAGAGAGTTATGAGCATTTTGAAAGAATCTGTGTTGCTGGTTATATATTTTAAAGTGCAGGTCTGTCATAACCAGATTTGAGAAATCTGCATTTTCTTCCTTGGATCGGGTTAAGAAATCATTAAAGGCTTTGTAAAAGATTCCTTCTTGTTGCAGCAATTTGAAGAGCCCTAATACTTGATCTTGCGGGCATTTAAATATTCATTGTAAGCTGAACAATAGTCTTGTCGGCATTTCTCGATCTTACTTTACATTCGTACCAATTGTATTTCTTTATATCTCCGTCATATGGTAGCTCCCATTCCGTCTCGGGTTGGAAAGCACATTCTTGACGTCGAGTACTTCAGCATTCTTGCTTATTTCCCTTAATTGCATTGTAATTCCTTTTTATCTCCGCCATATGGTCGCCTCATTTCCATACTGGATTGGGTAGTACATACTTGGTGTCGAGTTTGCTTTCAGCACTTTTAGTAGTAGAAGATCCTTTGACCATATGATTGTCCTTCGCGGCACATTCTTGGTTAGAGTTCTTTGTATCAGCATTTCTTTAAGATCCTCTGACCAATGCTCACACCTTGCCCACATCAGGATCCGGTGTACATTCTAGGTAGAGTTGCTTTCAGCATCGTTTTGGTTTAGAGCTAACCTTAACGGGTGCGTATTGTTTGTAAACTGTTATTGAAAATTTGAAAAAAATTTGGCTCGGAATATTTCACTCCCCCATAGCATGAGATTCCCCAAATGACTCTCGCAACCTAAGCCAAGGGCTCAGCCTCTTGGTTGGATCAGGTCTCCCACAGAGCAACCTGCAGAGTGGACAATAACTCAATGACCTTGTATGCAAACTGGGAGATTGAAATCTAGGATATTCATAGTGAGCAAATACTCACGAAATACTCAGCCTCTACAACTACATCCAGAGCTGAGTTCAGCCAAGAGCGACTACGTCCTCTGACTGAAAGCAAAGCCCAAATTCGTGATATCTTGACAAAGGAATCAATCATCTATTTAAACTTATCAAACCGCCAACAAGAAGATATGTCGGCCAGAAACAAATATTAAAATTCAAATTTGAATTGGCGCCTCAAGTGAGGTCGGACCACAAAGATCATAATTATTAATTATTTTATTATTAATAGTGTTTAAAATTACTTTTTTCAAAACAAGTCGGCCTAATGACTCATATCGGACTTGGGACATTACATGGCACCCTCTGCAACACCATTAACACACAACTACTCCAACCACCCAGTTCTCGATCCAGGGAAACTCCATGAAGATCTTTAATGCATTTTGGTGCGGATCGAAGAGAAATAATGGCACCCATACTTCATTTATGATTTGCAAACCCTCTTTTGCCAAATCAACACCTCATGATCCAATTTTAACAAATTTCTTGAGTGAATTCACTCAAACTCACACTCAAGCCCACAAATCATCAATGTGCAAATATGGCAATTGTCAAAAGAATGTTTTTTTTTTATGCCTCTAGGCAGTTAGATTGAGTTGCATAGAATACCTATTATCTGAGAGTTAGTTGTGGTTGAGGTGGGGGTTTCTAATGTGGTGCAGTATTCTAATAGCCTATGTTAAACAGGTGTAGGACAACTAAGAGGGGGGGATGAATCAGTTGTCACACAATTCAAACTTAAAACTTCAACACTTGTTAATTCCACAACCACACAATTTTGTTATTAAGTAAGAGCATGAAACACAAATAACAGAAAGCAAATCAACACAATGAACACCAGATTTTTTATATGGAAAACCCAATGAGGGAAAAACCATAGTGAGGGTTAACTCACAATATAAAGATTACAAAACAAAGGCTCACTGCCAAGGGCTCACTGCCTAGAAGAGGACTCACTATCCAAGTACAAAGGCTCATTGCCTACAAAAAGGGACTCACTGTCCACATAAAGGACTCACTGTCCAACAGGGAGGCTCACTGCCTACAGATACAAAGGAGAACAAAACGATCCACCACAGCAACTAATGCACATCCACAAGATTGAAGAAACCTTCAGCTCACTGCCTTCAACACAATGAAGAACTGTTGTCTCAACTCACTCACACACACTTCTGCTCTTATGATTTGTGGCTCACTTTCGTCACTTTGCATCACACTGTCATGCAACTCTTCACAATTCGACTTGCTTTTATACCATCCTCATCCTTAGAAACATTCTCCAAGGTCGGCCACAAATACCTCATTTTATAAATTCAAAATAGGTTGGCAACTCAAAATTCCTAGTGGAAAGGAATAAAGTGGACCAATAAAAAATTTTTTTCAAGATCAAAAATAATATCTCGAAACAACCACACACTTCCTTAATTAAATTTTATTCTTTGAATGAAGTGTAAACACCAGGTCGCCAAACCTAATGAAAACACACATGATCATTGATGTACACACTTCCCAACAAAAGATGGCATGCAAACGCCACGACCGGCTTCCTTATGCACAGAATACACTTGAGAATCTTCGGATACATCCACATCAAAACAACAAATTCAATCACTAAACACCTTTCACCAATCCATCCGTTGTATAAGCTCACACTGAAATATTGAAAACATGACTTCCGGATCACCAATCTTCAAACTTCTTTGCCAGAGCACAGAAAAGACCTTCACAAGACATATTCCAAATCCACAAGATCTGAAACAAAACAAAGGAAAACTGCAGAGCAACAATATTTCTCCCAGTCCACAGAAGACCAACTCTGCCAAAACAATTCACAAACAAGTGAAGCGCAACTTTCATGAACCATGAAACTAGAAGCTAAAACTCAGAAGGTATCACCACGAGATCACCATCATCAAACCTTCAAATCCACACAGGCATAGGATCAACACAAGAGAAATGTGGAGCACATACCGGAGCACATTTTGAACACTTTTATCATTCTAACTTCTCTTATTTATTTAATTTTCTCAAAAGCACTTGGAAACTTATCAAACCAACACATCTACAACACTATAAAGATAGCTCCATGTACTCACAACATCTCAGTAGCATCTTAGCTATACATGTATCATCTGCAACATACTAAACTATGTTGACATCAATGACAACACCACCAAAACTTGCTCATACTTGCAACAACCTATACGTCTTCTAGTTGTGGATCTATCTGCATTAGTGACCATTTTTGAAGAGAGGAAGAGGAGGATATCAAAGGATAATATTTTCAGACAAGAGAAGAGAAGTTATAGAACTAGCAGAAGAAAATACTTGAATACTTCCAAGAAGCCCTAAGGTTTCAATTTTCAACTCTGGGTAGTGTAATTTTTGTAGGTCTAGATTTATCGCAAATTTGTAGTAGCATCTTGTAAACCTTCAAGATCGAATGATTAAAGAAAAAATCAAACTTAGTTGAATATCTCCCCATGTATGGTATACATTTTTGGATATATGTTCTTTAGTTGTTCAACTAGAAGTCTATAAAATCTTTACAATGCCTTTGTAATGTATCTTTTCAACTTTTCAACGTGGTAAATGAAATGTATGTGCATGCTCATGGGTTACTAAGCAGTTCCACTTAATATTCTACAACTATCAATTGTTTTTCCAAATGTATGTGTAGATCCTGGCTTGCCTATGCATTCTAAAAGGCATAGTCTTTTGTGGTGTCATGATTAACATATCACCTAATTTTCAGTTATTGCATGTTTGATTGAATTCGGAGACTTTGTTTCGCAAATGGATAAAGGCACCAGTCTATGACTAGCTTTCTCTCCTCATCATCCTCAACACACTCAAAATACATCAATTTAAACATCTTTTCAATTTTACTCGTGTGTGTGTTTCAACTACCATGTATGAATGTATGTAACAATATAAGGGGTTGTATAAAACATAGTCTTAGACATGTATGTGGCAAATCATCTATTAATAAGGTGCTAAGCCTTGCATGTCCAAACTAGCATGTAGGTATATTGTAGCACCAATATCGGGATACACAATGCAGTAAGTATAGTTTGTCATAAGGAAGCATTCAATCATAGTCTCAATAGCCAATCTAGTACCTTAGGGAAATCCCCTTGGTCTTGCAAAACCAAAAGAGAAGGTCTTACCCACCTCAACAATTGGTCCTTAGTTGCCCAGCCTAAAAATAGGTTTGTGGTAATCTTCCCAAATTTGACACCCCTAGCACTTGGGAGATTATCAGACCTCATGGATTTGGGGTCTACAACTCTATTCACCAACAAAGCATCCCCATAAGCGGTGCTAAGCAATCAAGAATTTTTATTTTGGCTGAAAACTAAGCCTATAGCCCAAAAATTGAGTTTTTCCATTTTATACCCGAAATTTTGCACCTTTTATAATATTAACATTAGGACCAAGGTTGAGAAACATATCCCAACAAATTAGGGACTTGAACCCTAACATTCCAAGTCAAAGAAAAGGTTGAACACCCACAAGTTAGTGGAGGGAATTTGCATTGACCACAAGTCACAAAGGGCAAAAGGAACCAAGGACTTGGGAACAAGTCCCTTGTTCACACATGAGCTCGAGCCCCATGAAGATGTGTTTCGATGTTGTTGTAGGATAGGTGGAACCTCGAACTTGGAACAAGTCCCAAGTCTAAATAGGGCTTTGAGGTCCATCTGCAATTGGGTCTAGTCCATTTTGTTTAGAAAAGGGTGAATGTCAATAGGGAATTGGGATTGAAAACTAAGTTCCAACTCCACATCAAATCCCGAAGTCCCACCTGTAGGTAGATTCTCTTTGAATCCATAAATGGTTGTTCTAGCCTTTCTAGTTATCCTATCCCTATGGAATTTGGAGGGTGATCTAGTAGAAATGTTAGAAGGGTGTTTCTATAGATTTGGGAATCCTATCTCTCTTCCATACCTCATTTTCATGTCAACCTTGGTGTCTTGTCCAAGGGTAGAGTTGATTGTTCAGCTTGTGTCACCATGCATCATGCATCAAGTGTGTCATCACATGCTATGACACCTTGTGCACATAGTAGTGTTGTGTGGATTGCATAATGCCACTTTTGTTTTGCAAATAAAAATTCGGTGTGTGTTTTGTCCTTTGATGCCGTAGTGTAGAAGATATGGCATTAAAAGAATTACACTATAAGGTGAATGCTTGATATAGGCATAGGTGAAATTGAGATTTTAAAAAATGAGAAAGCTATTTTAGATGTCATGTCCCTAAATTGGAGGTATATTAAATTAATTATTTATTAAATTATTCAAATAAATTAATATCATAAGGGATGACTTATTATTTAATTAATTTAATATTAAAGTGACCTAAGTGACTTGAAAATAAAACAATAAAATAATAAAGGTCACTTGAGGAATAAAGTAAAAGTCTTCTAGAAGCTTCTCAATATCATTGAGAGATCTTTATAAGGAGCTCTTGGTTAAGCATTTCAACACACTTGATTTGGATTACTTTTCACATTACCTGCGTGGTAAGTAGCTGAAGCTAAATGCTTAGCAATCGCTCGAGGGTTTGAATACTCTAAAGTGTCGAGTTTGGTTGTGAAAGATCAACCCTAGCTGGAGTTGAGAAATCCATCCAGGGTTTCTACTTGTGCTTTATTGGAGCATCTTGATAGTTGCAGCAGTTGGATTATTGGTGCAACTTCACTTGATTGGTAGTAGTTGTTCTATTACCACAATTTTCACTTGGAAGAAGAGTTTATTGCTGCAAATTCGATTTATCAAAATTTAATGGCCATTGGCCAAATTTTGGGTGGAAAGAGTAAATCAATTTAAGGGAATCATTTGCAAAAGTTTGTGAAGATTAGCAATCTGGAAGTACTTGTAAATTTATAGGTTGAAATCCATCTCCAGTCTTGAGAAGTTCACATTACAGACTTTGGGAAAGAATGAACTTGAGGAAGAACATCTCTGAGTCAGCACAAAAAGAGACAAAGATTGAGTAATTTAAAAAAGGAAAAAGTATCAAAACTCTTATTTAGCGATCATACTTATATCTATCATGAATCGCTGCTTGTATCGGATTTTTGTAAGATAATGCCAATACAGCCAAATTAGAGATAAAGACAAAATAGGAGTAGAAACAAATAATCGCAGGAGACAAAGAAGTAGAATATTTGAAGAAGGCGTCATATCACTTGAAGAAATTGGGAGCTCCTTGTGTAATATATTATCATTCGAAAAAGACAAATGTTACCTGCCAAACACGTAAGAAGGTTGACTATTTTATGAAGACAATTCAGGAAATACAAATCACACCAATCAACACTCAAGACAAATACAGAAGAATCGCTTTTGAGTTGCTTAAAATCGTGGCTTTCAGAATATTACTTTCTGAAGGTGTCGATTAGAGTAAATAAAGCTGCCAAAATAAGAAGTCGTGGCCATAGGGATGAAGGCATAATTGTAAAGGAGTTGCATCATTGAAATTTGAGAGGCCGACCCAATATATCAAATATATAAGGGCGTGATTTATTAAGTCAAAGGAATATTAAGATCGTGGCATTAACAAGCTTCATAGGTGCACAAGGAGACAAGAGCTAGCAGGAATCGAATATAATATTCAATTAAAGATGGAACGCATTTCTTAAAGGTGAGACGAGTTTAAGAAGGACACAGCTTAATATATTTGCAAATATAGACGCTAGGAGTCTATCATATTAACTAAAGACAAATCGGGAGTCTTACATAGCTGCCAGAAATAAAATCAAAATCCAAGCCTAACATTATTGAAGTAGGCGCTTAGGAAGAAGTCGACAGTGTTAGTTTTTTTCAGATCAGAAATGTAAGCAAGCAGAAATACAACACATAAGACCATGAACACAACAAGTTAACCTAGGAAAACTCACCTACTTGAGGGAGAAAAACCCAGCGAAAGATGATCTTTTATATATCAGATAAATAAATGCAGAAATTCTGCATACAAAATCAGGCCCTAAGCATGGCCAAGTCTCATACAATAAGATATAACACTTCTCCTTAAGATGAATGATAACACTTCTTCTTGAAATGAATCTGCTGCTGAAGAAACCGAACTACCTGAAATGATGCGAACTATTGCTTAGATGATGCGAACTTGAATTGAATGAATTGATACCAGAGAGAAAGGACATCATCCTCTTTAAATACAAGGTTAGGCGCCCTTCTTCCTAGGGCCGACCTAGAACATATATATTTTCTTTATTAAAAAAAATAAGGCCGACCTGCCTTGTACAAGAATATATTAAGGAGAAAAATATCTCTCAAAGCTACACAACACTAACACTCCTCTTAGCTAGGGAGGTACTTTTCAAATATCCTCATCATGGAGTCTCTCAACATGACGCCCACAATGGCTACACCCATTTGTGGAAAACCACATCTCAGTCTTAGAGATGTACAAGAGTTCATCATGGAGTCTCTCAACATGATGTCCACAATGGCTACACCCATTTGTGGAAAACACATCTCAGTCTCAGAGATGTACAAGGGTTCATCACGGAGTCTCTCAACGTGATGTCGTCATGGAGTCTCTCAACATGACATCCACAATGGCTACTCCCATGTGTGGAAAGAAACACATCTCAATCTCAGAGATGTACAAGGGTTCATCATGGACTCTCTCAACATGATGTCGTCATGGAGTCTCTCAACATGACGTCTCATCTCAGTCTCAGAGATGAACAAGGTTTCATCACGGAGTCTCTCAACGTGATGTCGTCATGGAGTCTCTCAACATGACGTCTCATCTCAGTCTCAAAGATGAACAAGGTTTCATCATGGAGTCTCTCAATGTGATGTCGTCATGGAGTTTCTCAACATGACATCTCATCTTAGACTCAGAGATGAACAAGGTCTCATCACAGAGTCTCTCAACGGGATGTTGTCATGGAGTCTCAACATGACGTCTCATCTCAGTCTCAAAGATGAACAAGGGCTTGCACCTCATATTTCTCCATCTCAGAGAAATATGCGTTACAACAAATCTTCATGATGATGTTACTCCCTCTGAAGCTCCAAGTACTTGCATCAACCTCCTGACCTCCTCGTCCAAGATTGCCTGCAACGCTTGCCTTAGAGGAACGGTTTCCAATGCACACTTCTGGCACTACTGACTTGTGAGAGTTCAAGGTTGTCCTTCTCGACCTCATCCCAGGTCACCCTATTCTGAATAGGTTTGTAGAGCTTGCAATTTTGTTCTCGACAGTTGAAGAAGTCTTCCAAGGACTTTGGCACCTGGCCTTGCAACACTACAACCCACTTAGCTGACACCTTCACTTCTTCTTAGTGAGTCACAGAACTCCCTCTTGATCCCTGCCTCAGAGATTGCAAAGAAATCCTCTAGAAGTGAACTCCCCTTCATTGACTGATCACAGCACCTTAATCCTTTTCCCGGACATGCTCTCAACTCGTGCCTTGAATTCTCGGAATTTAACTCTCTTTGAATGTCATCTCCTCTTCGAAGAAACTGATCGCAATGACAATCTATATAGGTTCTTCGTCGTTTAGTGTCTTCATCTTTCTCAATCTTCTTTGTTGATTCAAACTCTTCATCCAAGGCTGACCCAACTTTGTGCCCTTGAGAGATGTCTCCAATGAAATTATGTGCCACCAACTCAGTCCCATGGCTGCAAGCTATGTCTCCATGTTTGTTCATTTCTTCAGCCGGCATGACTACCTCACAGGATGCATCAAGCTCTTCCTCCCCTGAATTCCTTATGCAATCTCTCATCATCCTTTTGCTCCTTGATCCACCTTGGAAGCATCTTAGAGAGATTAATAATAGTTCATAGAATCAAACTAGGTCCCGAAGAGAAATATACAGATCAATGCTAAAAGCATACATGATTCACTATTCCCAATGTTATTGCATGAATTATTATTAACTACATAAAATTCATGATCATTATTCAAAGATACAAACATAAAATACTTATCTCTTTAATAGCACTCTTCAGATCTATTTCAAATGTTTCCAATTTGTCTTGTGCATCCTTAATTTTGTTCTCAGCCTCCAATAGCTTTAAACAACTGCAGGAATATCTTATAATTGTCTGCAGCTCCAATATTCATCAGCATTAACAATGTCGTCTTCCGTAGGTAGTGCGAATCCCTTCAAAATATCCTTAGTGGCAAACTTCATGTAATATAACGGCTCCCACGAAATTAAATCCTCTCCTAATAAGATGCGGACCACAAACTTTAGCAACGAACATTAAAATTTGATTTAATTCCTGTGTTGGACCTCCAATAGCCATGTCAACCATTGATTTGTTACGTAGACCTGTAACCGTTGCAGAACCTTTGATCTCCCAGCTCCACATTATTTCCCTTGCATAGACCAGGAAGAAGCTCGACTTTACGAATTCTTTCCTTTCTATGATTCTCATTAAATCTGAGGCGATGGATTACTTCCTACGACTCCTTTAGTAATCATTATTTTCCAAGACAATGAACGGCAGATAAGGAAGTGAAATACGGTGATAAAGAATTAATATATTTCTTCCTCTTGTGTCGATTCCCTCTCTATAACTGCCACGATGACTCATTTGAAATGCCACGATATCCTCATATTACAATTTATCGGCTCTTTAATATTTGCGATTCCTTATGTATCAAATACATCTACTTGTAATTCGAATGAGCTTGTTCGATTCTTAAAAGGAGACGACTTTCCAAAGACTTCCCTCATTAAACAGACAGCTTTTCTAGATATTATATGGCGGCTCACATTCATCGATGTTTTCAAAACTATTAAAATTGCCAACTCAGTATTCCAAAGACATTCACATTTATCTTCAATCTGCTACGAGTTGAATTGCTTAGACAATTCTGAAAGGATGTTCCTAAACCTTGCTCTAATACCATGTTAGTTTTTTTCAGATCAGAAATGTAAGCAAGCAGAAATACAACACATAAGACCATGAACACAACAAGTTACTCTGGGAAAACCCTCCTACTTGAGGGAGAAAAACTCAGTAAAAGATGATCTCTTATATATCAAATGAATAAGTGCAGAAATTCTGCATACAAAATCAGGCCCTAAGCATGGCGAAGTCTCATACAATGAGATATAACACTTCTTAAGATGAATGATAACACTTCTTGAAATGAATCTGCTGCTGAAGAAATCGAACTCCCTGAGAAGATGCGAACTGCTGCTTAGATGATGCGAACTTGAATTGAATGAATTGATACCAAAGAGAGAGGACTTCATCCTCTTTAAATACAAGGCTAGGCGCCCTTCTTCCTAGGGCTGACCTAGAATATATAAATTTTCTTTATAAAAAAAAATAAGGCCGAGCTGCCTTGTACAAGAATATATTAAGGAGAAAAATATCTCCTGAAGCTACACAACACTAACAGACAGGAAACGTCTAAATAAAGGAAATTGTAGCATCCAGAATAGACGATTCAGGGAGCGTCGAGTTGTCTGGTGGAAGCATCTCCCAGCTGGCAAAAGCGTCCTCCAAGGCAGATTGTAGAGAATCGAATAGTGATTGGAGAGTATAGAACTGCACTTCATCAGATTTTAATCTCAGCTTGGTGTCAACTCCCAGGTTCTTACTCAATTGCATTTAAATTAGATTTTGCAGACATTGGTCTACAGGCATTCAGCACTTGTAATGGTCAGTTCACAAGATACAATATCCAAATCTGCATCTCTGCCATTGCTATATTATGCTGTCCTTCAGTATTCTGTAGCTGAATACCAAATGTCTTTAAATTGATGCTATTGAATGGTACTATCATCGTATAGGTCAATTCAGTGTTAATGTCATTGGCAAATCATTAAAATTACTTGAGATCAGTATGCAAGTGAATTGGGACTGTATGACAAGTGTTTGTAACAATGACTAGTAGCTGTACCTACTTATTTTCAATCAAGCAAAACTGCATCTGCATTTCAGTCATTAATGAAGCCTTAGCAAATCAGTAGGAAATATATATTGTGTTGCTTTAGCACCTTTAGATAGAATCTTTTATGCATACATCATCTCTATTTGAGAAAAGCAAAAGATAAATCATTTTCCAGCTGAAGAAGTTTGTCAGACAACTGTTTGACGAAATTACAGAGCATTGAAAACTGAAAATTAAGGCTAGATTTTGCTAGGCTCATTACATTAGATGTGCATTGCTATATCTAGAAGATAGGTTTTTAAAGAAGATGGTGACCCAAGTCTCACAATTTGACTAATCAAAGAGGGCTTGGCTCCCTGTATTGTAACTAGAACCCATAAAGAGAAATGATGTAAATTTTATTTGCTGATAATGGAAAAGATAAAGAAAATATAATGAGAAATGCCAAGAAAGGGTGACTGGAAGAAGTTGATGCTTGGGAGAATGTTGGCATGTTAAAATTTAGTGATCAGATAAGTGCACAGAAAATTAATTCAAAACAGACACTATAACACAGCAGATACCCTGGGAAAACCCTCCTCTTGAGGGAGAAAAAACCCAGCAACAAAGATCTCTCTTATATATATTAAAAAGGCAACAATTCTCTTTACAATGAAGCCAATATCAAGGCTAAACTTGCAGCACCTTGTGCAATATATAGAGACTGATAACAAACTGCACTTGAAAGTAAACAATTCTGTCTTCTAAAGAATTCGCACTGCTCTTGAGAAGAATCTGCACAGCACTTAGAAGAATTCGCTCTAGTTAAAGATGGATATTCGAACTTTCTTGAAATCGATATATGAATGAATAATCATGAAGTAACCAACAGAGATCTCTTTATATATCCATCGATAGGAATATCTCCAATAGATGTAACCTTCCAAGATGCAATGTCGGCCTCTAATGCAAAGATGTCTCTTTTAGAAAAATCGCGCCAATTAAATGAAGTCGGCTAATTAAAATAATTACGCCTCTTGAAGAATAGAATATATTTAACACATAATAATGAAACGTCATTTAGTGTTTATCTTCTTTTAGCAAATCTAAGTGACTTCTGATTCGTGCCTTTAGAGATCTTATAAATTTGATAACCTTTGGCTATTATCTGATTTCTTCAAGGAATGAATACGCTGGAAGATGCTACGATGCTGCTTGAAACATTAACACTCCCTCTCAGCTAAGGAGCACACTTCCAGCTGCTCAAGACATATCACCTCATCGTGATGCCAGATATCGCTTCAATCCGATATCAACCATAATGGCTACAACCATGCTATGGTGAACAAAGGAATATCACCTCAACGTGATATTGGATATCGCCTCAACACGATATCTACCATAATGGCTACAACCATACTATGGTAAAAGATAGATATCACCTCAACGTGATATCGGATATCGCCTCAACACGATATCTACC